>VWPW01003908.1:101902-148480 GCA_013389825.1 Crypturellus undulatus | reverse complement strand
TCAGCCTCGCGCCGTGCCCGCCGCGGCGGCTGCTGACGTCAGAGCCGCCTGCGTCAATGCTGCCTCAGTGACACGCACCGGGGCCCGGCGCTCCCCGCCCCCACCCGCCGCCGCCTTTTCTTGCCTTTTTTTTTTTCTCAATGAGACTCCTAATGGGATTTTTATGATCCCGCTTTATAAATCAGGCCCGTCAGGGCGACTCGAAGGTGCTGGCACGTTTGCAATTAATGATTCCTTTGTGTGTGCGCTTCCCCCCCCTTTTTTTTTTCATTTTAAATAATAGTAATTGCAAGGACTGTAATTATTCCCCTCTCCTGTTGCTTTGCATCTATCCCGCTCGAGCCCCGGCGAAGCCGCGCGGGTGCTGGGGCTCCCACGGGCGCCTGCCGCGTCCCCCTGCGGCCGCGGTGCCGGGAGGCCGCGTGCGGGGCCGCAGCCCACGGAGAGGCAGTCACCCCGCGCTGAGCTCATTCTAGTGGATTTCCCACCCCCTCCCAGAAGGCAAGCAAAAAAAAATCTATTTCTTTCACATTTTTTGCATTACCTGAATTGCCACTGTTTCTTTCCACTGTTTCCCTGCTCACCACCCCCCCTCCCGACCCCATGAATCATCCAGTCGCGGTCTGTTAAGGATAAGGGCTCCTGTAAAATGGTTGCTCTGCCGCGTCCCCGGGAGCGCATGAAAGCCCCAGCCTTGCTGCTGTGCCCCTCGGCTGCTCGTCAAGGGCGCAGGGAGGTCCCAAGGGCACCGCTGAGCCCCACACATCTATGTGCATCTCCTGCCACCCTTTCCCTCCCCTGCAGAGGGCTTGGGTGCCAAAGCCCCCTGCGCCTCTGTCAGCCCCGGCCTTGCCCTCGCTCAGGATGTGGCCAAGCATGGCTGGGCAGGGAGGACCCCATGCTGGTCCTATATACATGCATATGTGTGTATATATGTGTATATATTTATATAAGTGACCGGGAATGGGTGGGTGGAAGTGCTGTGGGACACGGCGCAGCTGGCGCGGGGCCTGCAGCGAGGTCCTCTGCGGCCGCGGTCCCGGGGCAGCCCCGAGGCTGGTGGCGCTGCACGGCGCCGCACGGCACGGTGCAGCTCAGCACGGCATGGCCCAAGCGCGGCCGCAGCGCCCTCGCCCCCGCTCCGCCACCGCCACCTCCACCGCAGTGCTGGCGGGTGCCCCCCGGCCTTCTCTCCCTCTGCAGCTGCAAGAGCCATGGTGTTGGAAACAGTTTCATTTCCTAGCGCCCACTGCTTTGCATAACCATTTTGCATTAAAATGAAAAAAAATAAAATAAAGGGCAAGCAATTAGACCATAAACTAGCATTTCAAAGAGAAAAGGAAATCTAACTGCTGAATGACTTGCGCGCAGCAAGGGCTTCACTGTGCGTTCAAAACTTACCGTTATTTGCATTTTTTAACACAGAAAGGGGAAACATAAACCTAGCATCTTAAAAACTATGCTTGCGTAGCAATAGGAATCCTCATGACAACAGGAATGTGCTCACACGTTTTAATACCCAAGACATGCATTAAGCCTGCTTTTACGATACCTCTTTGTTAAGACATATTTTATTAAAGCGTATCAGTGGGGATTCTCCTTAATAAATACGCAGTTAACAGGCCACAAAGCCACGCAGGGCAGAGGTTCCCAGGGACCCCGAACCAGATGTGGCTGCAGCACGCGAGTGGCTCAGCTCAGCAGCCTGCCCTCGTCATGGAGCACACGAGGAAGGAGAGGCAGGCGGCTGGAAAGGCTCCTGCAGATTCCCGGGAATGATTAATGGCACACATTCAGCAGCCATCATTTAGATTCCAGCATTGTGACTGTGCCTTCTTTATTATTTTTTTTTTTAACACAACAAACCCCTCCTCAGGATTTGTTTGTGCGTGTTTTTCAGGTCATGAATGATGCAACAATCAGTACCCAAGCATGTTAAATAGGAGACCGGACAAATCACATGCTCTGGTACATATTAATAACACTGACTTTGCTGTCGACTGTTTCTCTACATCAAAAGCTGACCTTGCAGGAGTCGGGGCACCCATTGCCAGGACAGGTCATACGATTCTGAGTGTGCAGCAATGCCCTTGCAGCAGGACCATTCCTGCTCTCTAAAGTAGACTTTTTCCTGTCAGTGCAATGTAGGAGTGTGGAGCCTATCTTATGCATGCCGGGTAGCTCCCTCTCTTTGCACAGAATATGGAACTGCACTGACGTATCTGTCTTCAGAGAAGCAAGCTTGAAACAAGTCAATCTTTGCTCTGCCTTGGGAGTTGCTCCAAGTCTTTGGCTGCAGATTGCAGTGCTAAATTGAGCCCATTATTTTGCATTGAGCTATTTTCATCCCCAAGTGCTTTAAAGGCTTAACAGATATACAGGCTATGGTGCTATATGCACAGAAATCACTTCAGTCACTAATGAAATGCAGCCACCTATTAACCAGAGGAGTGTGATGCCTGGTCCCTGGGTGTGATGACTGCTACAAGATTTTGTTTCATCCAGCTCAGCAAAGTCTGTTTTTTTGGTGGAGTGGATACTTCATGCCCTTTGAAAAGGAAAACTGGCAGGATCTTTACATAAAGAATAGAAGTAGGTATAAGCCGTTATGTTCAGCCACAGGAGTGGAAAACCCATCAGTGAGAGGAGGTCCGTGAGTGTCTGCAGGTTTATTTTGGTCCATCACCCACATGTGATATTCATTATGAAAGCAATTCTCCTTCCACTTGGTGGCTTACAGAGCTGAGCATGAAATCTGGAGTCTTTCACCTGTAGGGTAGTGACTCAGATTTCTCCAAGGTCACACACAGGCAACACGTCTTGGGGTTTTGGTGGTCTATATACCATGAACCAGTAGTTTCACAGCAGTTTTCTTGAGGACAGGTGTCTGACCCATAAAGCACCACAACCAGCACCACAACTGGCTTTAACTGCCGCTTGACTAGTCTGTCTGGAAGAGGCAAGAAAATAAGACCTATATATTTACCTGTTTTCCATTAAATTCCTTTAAAAATGCAAATGCACAATGAGCTATAAACTCTGTACCTAAAACGGTCTATATAATATCCAACCAGTACTGTACGTACGCCCCTGTATAGACTACATGCATTGCATTCAATAGCCATGCCTCTCTGTCTCTCGTTAGGGTAGAGAGAGAATTGTGTGGTGAAAGACGTAATTTGTACATTAGGAAGTCTCTGTTGCCAGATCAGCAGCAGCAGCACTGACGTCTGTACTCTCTCGCTTTGTTCCTGCTGCTATAAATCAAAATGACTACAGTCCAAATGCCTCGCTTGTTTAACTATAAATGCACTGCTAGTCAGAAAAATCCACACCAGGAGGGTTCTGGATAATCCAAGTATACTTTTAAACTGATTAAATAGGGAAACTCCCCCCCAAAAAAGTCAAGAAACATTTATAAATATATGGTTTCAACACACACACACACACACAAAAAATCCACTTTTCAAGGGTAGAATCCAACAGAGCTGCAAAAAATCTATGTCTACAGGCACTGATGCCTTTGCTAAATGAACCATCAAATTTGCCTTTCTCAATGTGCACTGGGATTTTTTTCCTCAGATTAATGCAGTCTTTCTAGAAACCTATCTTCCCCTTTGTCCTTATGTATGTTCTTGCTTGTGTAAACTACTGAAAGCAAATTAAAATAGTATAGATGAAGTGGGCCAGGTTTTGATTTCTTTGGTTTTATATGCACGTGGGCATTTATATTAATAAATACAATCACAGATAGCTGAGGTTGAATCATATTTTCCTGTAATTTTAGAAAGCACCATTTCTCTTTGATGAGCAAACTACTGAGTGTCTTCTTTGCAGATGAAGTGGACCCTCCAAGCTTAAAATACCACCTAAATCCATTCCAAGTTCTAAAAGGATACTCAACTGATACATAAAAATGAAGGTACCGCTACTGATAACCTTTTGGTGAGGGGAGAACAGGTGAATTCTAGTCCTAACACCTACCGAAAGCCTGGTATCATTATCCAGAAATGCAGCAAAACTATTGACTAAATGGTGAAAGGGGTGGGAGAAATTGAAAAGGTAGCTTCCAATATCTCCATCAGCTCAGCTGAGCTATAAGTCCTGCATACTGGGCAGCAAACAGCCAGACGTAAGTAGAGCCGTGCTTCTGAAGAGGAAATAACAGGATCAGGGAACAGCAGGCGAGCACAATGTCAACACCACGCTGACACCGCTACTGGAACCACCGTGCTGCATTTCCTGAGACCAACGGATTTCTGCAGTAAGACGCACAAAGATTATTAAAGCCAACACTCTACTGATACTTAGTTTGTGGAGGCTGTACTTCTGGGCCTTGGCTAATGAATTTGCAACCAGATGTTCATTTAAGGCCTACCAAATCCCAAATGCTCTGAAGTCAATGGAATATCAACTGAAACTTCCAGATTACTAGAAAAAAAAAGCCACTGGAGTGCCAATATTTAAAAAATATAAATAAATAAATAAATAAGATGAACAGGATGCAACCAGTGGTCATTCCGCTTGACGATTCTAGGCATAACAGTGGAAAAGCAAAGGAGCTGACATGGGGTGGCTGATAACTGTGTGTCTCGAGTTTTGGTAACGGTCTCCTGAATGGGTATAGACTACAACAAATGCAAAGTGATTGAATTTAGGTTTTTTCCTTTCTCATCGCACGCTAGCCTAAATGGTGTTCCTTCCCATTTGCCATTCATTAAATGCATGTACACATTTTTACTGTAACTCAGCTCACACAACCTAAAAGTTTTAACATATGGTCATCACGTCCTCAGTGTGATATAACTGTAAATTAAAGAGGAGTAATATGAGCAGTAGCAGCTACCATACTTTTATAGAAACAGATCTCAGACAGACTCATTTGTTTTGATTTCTTTTAGTTTATAAATGCATTTGTTGAAAGAGAAATATCTTGAGGTAACAGGCATCTGTAAGCCTTTTTGATTCAGTTCCATGAAACACCGATTAAAAAATAACTATAAAAAATAAGCAGTATAACACATATTAAACCGTTATACTGGGATCCAGTGTCTGAAAAAATGAACTGAAACAACATCTTCTGTTTTAGAGCAATTAATTAACCATTGCAGCTGCTTCCCCCGGACACAGTTAACTCTCTGCCTGGAGTCTTTAATGCCAGATTGGTTGGATATCTTTCCAGAGGTTATAACCTTGCTGCAGAAATTTCTGGGCAAGAAATTTCTGGGCTACATGGTTGAAGAAGTGGCCCCACTTCTTCAGATGTCATAACTGTGCTCCTAACTTTGGGCAAATGATGTCTTGGTAACTGCTGAACAGTCACCCTAAACAAATCTACTCTGAAACCCTTCAGATGAAGCTTCACTTTAGCCAAGTTCAGTTTCCTCTTTTGCATATATTTGCTTTTGTGGGATTTGCAGATCTTAAAAGATCTTAGATCTTAAAAATAATGCTAACAACTCACGCACTGTGGTTGTATCAGATAGCGGCTGGGAGCTGTTGGACAAAGGATCACATTTTCAGCAAAAGAGAGAGAAAAGAAAGTAAATTCCAGAGGGAATTCCAGATGCAGCTCAGGGCGGTCTTCTTCACAGCTCCTGGATTAGAAAGAGCTGAATTAAAGCCTAACAACCACCCATACAAAATCCGGTTAGAACTGCAGTGTAGTGGAGACATCTAGCTGCCTTTTGCCTACTGACAGTGTCTGAATCAGGAAATCCTGGCTCTGGAGAGGCTCTACAGAAACCTGCTTCTTCGGGAGAACACGAGCAAGCCCCTCCTTGCCCGTGAGGGCAGAGAAAGCAGGGATGGAGAGGAGATCACACATACTGCTTGTTTCCTCATGTTCTGTCTGAGGGTGTTGTTCAGGAAGGCTCATTTCCTTTAATTCCTCAAGGTTGGCTTCTTAGGAGAGCTTTTTTATTTCAGCAGTTTAGGTTATGTAGTCTTACAAAGCTGCTTTAAATGTGCAAATTCCTATGGGAAACAGTGCCAAAAATGCCTCCTTGACCCAGAACTGAAGAAGAGGCCTGAAGGGTCCTGATGGAGACAGCGTGAATGAGCCCAATTGCCCTTGTTTGTGCTGTACCCTCTCCCTGATTAGATAGCCTAAAAAGGGCCAGCGTGCGGCTATCGCTGCATACTGTCACTCGGGTCGTAAACAGCCAGTTCCCACCTGCCTCCCAGCCTCCAGAGGCCCAGCACAAGTGCATCCAGAGCGAGGCAGGACTGTGCATGACATCTTGTCCCTCCACCAGCCCCTGCAAGCAGGGACAAAGCGAACGGTGCCACACCATGTGGAAGTACTTCTGCGGCTCTCTCCATGAGCCAGAGCCTGCTGGATTATTGCTTCAAAGTGTGCAAATTCACACACACCATCAGCTGAGGGACAGGGAATTAAAAGCTGAAAATACTTGCTGCATTTGCACACGCGGGCTCTGAAACCCCACATGCGCCTTCCCCTTCGGGTGGCCCTCCGTCAGCCCTTGCTGCCCGTTGCTGGAGGCTCCTGGGCCATGGGGTTTCACAGCAAGGCTGCAGCCAGATCCCCACAACTTGTCTGCGCTCTTCTGCCAGCTTCATCTGGCACCGGCTCTGCGAGCACATAAATATCCACACGTGCAAGCTCCAGCTGCAGCCAGACCTTCTGCGCTCGTGAATTCTGGCTCTGCAGATGGGGAAGGATCCAGAAGTCCACTTGGAGCCCAGCTGTTCCTCACCCGATAAACAAAAACCATGATCTCTGTGGAGACACTCCTCCAAGAGAGGAAAGAAGTGGGAAACTCCAAACAAGTTTCATGCAAGAAAATACAAGGATTATACTAGTTACAGATACCTAACCACAGCAAAATAATCCCTGTGATGATGGAGGGGAAGCCAATATTCAGGTAGCAATGTATTACTAGAATGAAATAGAGAGATTTGGGACTGCAAGCCAAAGGTGGGAACACTGCTGCTAACTCAAACACTAATGCATGCCAACCAGCAATGCATACCAAACAGCAGCCACTTCAGAAGACTGTTTCTAGTTTTATCAGGAAATGGATGGTACCAGCAGGAGGAAATCTGCAGTGTTATATTTTTGGTAGATGAAGAGGTAGCTTGCGCTTCAAAATGCTCCTGATGTGCGTTCAGGGCATAAGTATCACAAGGAGCAAGATCAGGTCCACAGTGTGGCTAAGGAAAGATCTGCAGCTTAGAATCTGTTGTATTTGCAATCATGTCCAGCAGTATCAGCAGCAGGATCTCAGTTGTTGACTGCAGAAGCAAGTATTTTTCTCCTCTAGAGAGCTTTTTTTGAGAACAGGTTTGACATGCCCAAGGAAGCCTGTGGCATCCACTTCTCTTTCTCTCTGTGTCTCTACAGAAGGACTTTAGGGTGGTTAGTTTAGCAGCTGTCACCCCTTTTCTCCCTGTCAGCCCAAGAGTAGCGGTACAGCCAAATGAGATCTACCAGTTTGTTCAGCCTTTTTGATCAAGTGCTTGGCCAGTGCCTTCAGTTCCTGGGATTTACAAGTGTCTCCCTTGCAGCGGTCTGAGACTGTTTAGCTTTTTCAATCAGGTATATTCACTATGATATGAATGGAGCTTGACAATTTTAACCAGAGCTAAACTTATCAAAAGAAATCATTAAAAGTGAGCTAACCATGAAAATCATTATTTTGGAAGGGAAATGAGAGCACAGGGATAAATTTTGCATGGAAAATTTGAGCTGAATATCTTCTCCTAACTTTAAGGCCAGCAAGAAATTGGGGCTACATTTCCAGAAAAGTACATGGCAAAACACTTTGCGGAGGATTCTTGCCATTCTGTTTACAGATGCCAATGTAAGCAATTGTGGGGTTTGCCCTGAAAGACTTGGATGAATGAATCTTAGTTCAAGGCTTACTTGAGAAGTCCTCCTATTGCCATGAGTCATTCTGGCAAACCACCAAATCTGAGAGAAACTCAATGGACCAGCATAATCCCTGATCACTCAGGTTAACTGAGTTTGAGTCACACCTGCAACAACCTCACCAGTTCATTAAGAATTGAAGAGACTAAGAACACTGTATAGATGGTTTCTTCAGTCTGGTTTCTGGTATAAGAAGTAACAAATGATCTAGCTCCGTCTGTGGCACTCTCTAATCAACAGTATATTCCAAGGAGCTCCTTAACTTGGTTTCTTGACTAATGGAAAAAGAAGCTACTGAAAAAGTGTACTCCATTCTTTTAAATGACTAGATTCAGTGTTTTACTAAAGATAAAAACATCAAACAAAACAAAAGTTTGTTCTTCAAAATTTCCATATTCCAGAAAGGCTTTTGGAGAAAGCAAAGACAAAACTTAAGTTAACCATCCCAGGTTTTACACAATACTCCACCCCTTCTGGAGCAGGAGGTTTTGATGTTTTGTCAGTTCCATGTAGACATTCGGCCAGGACATATGTATTGAATAAAAAATAAAAAAAATAAAAACACACACACACTGTAACTTATTTGCTGTCGTGAAGTACTTCAGTTAGCTCTTTACCTGAAGTAATAAATTAAAAGCAACCCATTATCTACATTGTAATACAACTCATTCATCTTTCAAAAGCCTGGCATTTAGAGAGGATGAACTCTTAAAATATATAAACATTTCCCACTTCTACTAATACTACTAATCTCCTAATTCACTTAAACCATGAATGATTTTAAATAGCTAATAGATCTTTAGAATCACTCTTATTTGTGCTTCTGGAATAGTCATCTAATGTCCTAATATATCTACAGTAAGGGAATATGTCCTGAATATAGTTCTAACAATAATTAATTAAAAAGGAAAAGTATTTGGAACTGTTCTAGTAAAATGTATATAAAAGCTATTTCTGTAGGCAGGAATGAAGGTTATACTTAAGACTTGAAAGCCATATTAAAAATATTCACAAGTAACTGGAATTAAGATTTTTCAGAATAAAAATAATGACTTGCATAGTCAGGAAAGTTATCTTCTAGGGCTGTTAATATGACAACTGTTTCCTTGCATAGCAGGCTTATATGGATGCCTCAATATGACTTTAGGGAGCATGTACTAGTTCCCAAAGCTTTGCTTAAACTACTCCCATGGGACAAGGGCAGAGGGAAAGAGCAAGTACCATGTGCTCTCCTTTCACAGAAACACTTGTGCAGAGCAGAAGACAAGCACGGGTGCTGGTAAGCGTCTCTGCAGTAAGAGCATCACACGCAGCATGTCAAGAATACGTAGCAGACACGGTGGTAGAGTTTACACTACAGCTCATTAGGAACTAGAACACCAACCTTATGGCAAATCCTAATATGTACTTTTGTCCCATATTTTGACAAATAGCTGCAATTTGGGATTTTATCACAGAGCTGTTGTAAAGAAAAAAAGGCAGAGAAAAACAGAACGCTCTGTTCCTTTTTATTTTAATACTGAGCTCTTGGTCTGCCACTGGGTTTCATGGGAACATGGTTTGAATGCCCTTGACCCTAATTTTCTTGCAGAGCCTATGGCCCTGCTACATCCTTCCTCACGTACTACAGTGTCTTGCATTTGTAAAAGGAGAGCTGGTGAGTCCTGTGCAGGTAGAGCCCCTAGAACAAAAGATGCAGCTCCCTGGAGTGACAGAAACCAGTTAGCACCCAAGAGACTAATTACAAGCCCAGAAGCCTTCAATCAGCGCTCCGGTAGAGGATGCTGCACAACCACCCTATCTACATACTCACCCTGTAGGTGCCCATGTCTAGCTTTTACTGCCAGGCCAGAGGGAACAACATCTTATTAGGCTTGGATTATGATTATAGCAGAGTGGAAGGAGTATCACAAAAGTGGAAATATGTCACTTATTGTAGTCTTGTTTCAAAACCTTATGGCTTACCACCCTAAAAGGGGGCGAGGGAGCCAGCAAGCAGCTAACAAAATCTTCCATTGTGAAAGGAGTGACAGGTCTAGTCGTCATTTCTGCCTCAGAAATTTCTAAAATGCAGTATGTGAAAACACATTGACCCTTGGGAAATATGTGGGGCTGTTAAAAATAAATAGGTTCCAGCTTTTCAGGAAGAGCGGATTCAGTACAGTGACGTACAAACACCCAGCAGCTTGTCCCAGCCATTTCCCATGAGATGCTGCTGATTTAGGAAGCAGCAGCAGCAGCTCACACAGCTGCCTGGAAATTTAAATGCCAGGATTCTACTTACTCCTTCGATCTTTTGTTTTTTTCACAGTTCACCTCTGACACAAGCACAGTTCTTGCAGTGTTGCCATGCCCCGACAAAGGCTCTTTGAAGACTTTTTAAAAAATAATTTAGTGGAACATCCCCCTCAAAAAATGCATTACAAGGTAGTAACCATGCTACAAAGATCCTCTTATTACCAGATAAAGTTTTTATCCATATTTAAATTCACGCGACACGTTTTAATTTTCTGTTGAAAAGGAAATTAATGGGTACACCAAGTACATGCTGGATGATGTGTCCATTACCGCATCTACCACAGGAGGAGCAGTATTGTGTGTGACATGTGGTGCACAGAGAAAGAGTGTACAGTCAGCCTGTGCCAAGGCAGACACACATGTGCTGAAGGCAGGAGGTGACAATTAAACCAAATGTGCTATATATAAATATACATGGCTGCCACCTCAATTGTAGTAGCAGCTTGCCTATCAGCAAAAGAAAAATCCTGGATGCTGTCCATGACACCATTTCTTTTTCCTAGAGGAAATGCTGATATTGCAAAATAAAGTGTTCGTGGGAGTTCCCTAAAATCCTGGAAGCAATTTGTCACCTTAAGTGAGAGTCATGCACAGGCCTCCAGTTCGGGACGCTCAGCTCCCAGTCTGAGGCAGGAACTTAAGCTGGCATCCCCGTTCATTCGCAGGTACCACACCATTGACTGTCCTGCCTTGGACTGCGCTGCTGCGTAAGAAACACGACAACCTGCAGGTACAGTATATAATGCTGAAAAAAAGAAGCGCTGAAACATAGTTTTCATTCTAAATGGAATTAGTCATTTGCAGGAATTTCTACTAGTTATGGCAGGCTACTGCTTTCCTGGTATTTTGTTTGTTTTTCCTCATGTTAAGTCACCAGTGATCTAGTTCCTTTACTGTTTTCTTAAATTTCTGCTCACTCTTTTTCCCCTAAAATCCTAGCCAGTACTAACCAATGCTTTCCATAAGGCAGAATACATGAATTAGTGTTTGTTTATAAAAGGAGCGTAGGGATTACATTGCTAGAACAGATTCTTTATCCATAATCACTTCAACACGTGTTTTTCCATCCCAGCAATAAGACTGCAGGCCATGTAAATACATCTATGATGAAAGGACTGTTGCTTATTGGTCTGTTGTACTCCCAGAGACTGTGAAAGAATTGATGTATTAAAACAGAAGGAAAGATAAATAGGAAGTACAGGCCCATATAAACATAAATCCAGAAAGGAAAGGAAAAAAGTATCATCCCACTGAGTTCTTGATAGATAACGAGTCAGTTAAGGAACCTCACATAAAATCCAGAGCCTTGCCATCTGCCCTGAATATCAGTCAGTAGTTTGCTGTACTTGCAGCAGAAACCCCTTGAGAGACCCCTTCCAAAACCAGAAAATGGTGAGTCTCCAGGGAAATTCTGGAAGCAACACCTCAGATACTAAGAAGGAGTTCCGAATATGAAGAGGCCACATGCAGAAAACAGAGGCATACTAGTTACATGCCTTTGAGGGGAAGCCCTGTAGCTGGTAATTTTTTTTATAGGGGAAAAGTCACACACTGAAACATGGGAAGATACATACAGTGAATAGGAGGCAGCAACAAGAAAACAGGATTCTGACTTCTCCTGAAAACAGCTTCTCTTGGTTAATTTGTCACCACCTGAAACCTTCGCTTTAACATCTCTTCACCAGTCTGAACCAAGCACCTCTGCACACAAATCCAGTGATCCCTATCACAGGAAGATGGATACTGTCTGTCTGCTGGGATTTCAGAGGCTTGTAATATTGGCTACAGTGGGGCCAAATTTTTATTTTTTTATTTTATTTTTTTTTCTGGACATAAGAATTATTTGAATAGTGAGACAAGCATAACTCAGCACAAGGTAAAATGAAGCCAAGCAGGCATAGCAAAGCAGCAGAAGAAAGCACAGAACAAACACGTCTCCACAAAAAGTTCCACTAAGGAGGCATTCCAGGAGCGGCAGAATGAATGCAGCCGCGTTACACACAGACGCACAGGGGGCATCTTTCATGGCGACACCCCGGGCTGCTCCAGCACGTGCAAGGCAAGAGGCAACCAACAGTGCCCGCTTGGCCAAGAGCAAGTAGGTTGATGGTCAGTTGTGGAGTGTTGATGCCAACCAACATCCCTGAGCTGCTGAACAGAGTGCTGGGTTGTCCCCATCTTCCACCAGCGCAGTGATCACAGGAGCTACTTCCTCTGACTCGGCTCCCAGTTCCCCGCAGCTTGTGGGATTTGAATGAGCTTTGAAACCTTCCTTCAAATTTGGCGGAAATGGAGCAGTAGGTTTAAAAGAAAAAGGGAGAGGGGAATGAGGATGGATAAACAGTGAGATCACATCTGCCTTGTTTTCTTAGCAATCCAGGCTAAAAAGGAACATTTTATATGTACATATATATAGGGTGGATGACTGGCAATATTCTAGTATCAAAAGAAGTCTGGCCCAGTCTCAAGAAACCAGCAGCTTTTTTGAAGTTAGCTGGTATGCTTTCTCGTCTGGTAATGACTTTAACAGTCCTTACTTTTACTAGCCACACCGGGCACCAGTCCATCTTACAGACTGAAGCTCTCAGTTCTCCAAGTAACTCTGAACACCCACTAGCATTACCCACTGAATTCAACCAGAGATGCTGCATTCCTCCCTGACATGACCCTGCTGTCGGGAAAAAAATATTCTCAATCGGAACAATCTTTGCAGCAAAGACAGAAGATTGCTCACAATTTGAAAATCTGTTGTTCCCCTCCACCCCTTCAAGTGGAGGCTTTCCAAATCCACCAGGATGGCCCTTAATTGGAACAGTTCTAATGTGAGGGGCTTCACTGGTGCTAAATGCCAAAGAAAAATGTTTTCCAGGCCTTCAATACAGCTGGAGCATTGAGCCTTGAGAAGACTGGCTTTGATTCACAAAGGGTGTAAATGTCACAACATTCACTATTGGGGCCCCAGGCCTTTTTGATAAATTACTGGCTCACCAAATCTCCAACCCAGAGGTAGAAGGCAAATAAGTGGGTCTGTGATTTGTTGCTAAATTGGAATAACAACAAAAATAGCTGGCAACTGAATGTAGCATTAATTTGGGGAAGTTTACTTTTCCCAATTCCTTTAAGTTATATTCCTGAAACAAAACAAAAATTCTTAACTCAAAATAGAAAGCCAATTCATTTCCCAGAATTACCTTTTGCTTTTGAGAGCCGTACATGATATGCAACATGAATTCATAGATAATTGTGACCAGCCTGCACCATCATGAAAATTTCCCTCCACCATAACAAAGATATTAATGGGGCCAGACATCCTAACTGAATACTTGCTCATTCCAAATAGTTACTTCTTTTGAAATTATTAGGTGCCAAGCTGACATTTGTTATCTGCTTTATCACGTGGACAAGAAATCAGAGTTCATCTGTGTTACAACCCGCTTACCTGCTTTGATCCAGAAATTGCATCTGCAAGTCCTACTCTTTACCCTGTCATACCCTAGCATATGATCTGCACATAGTTTTCATAGCCAGCTCCCCTTTTTATGAAGCACCTTACACAGAAATGCTGAGAAGTATTAGATGAAAGAGTAACAAAATTATTTTTCTTATCAATCAGGCTGAAACTTGCCACTAAGTATAAAACAGCCCTCAGATATTTGTCATTTTCTATTTACATTTCATATATGACGCCCTGAACAGTTTATGTTAGCAAAAAAAAGAAAAAAAAAAAGAGAATCCTCATTGAAGAAATTGCATATGCACTGTTTATATAAAACAATAGTTTTATTTTACTTTTCCCATCCCTAGGGGAATTTGAAATTTTGAAGTCTACTGCAATATTTTACATAAAGGGCACTCAGGAATTGCAAGATCTGCTCTATTGTGTTACTATTGCAGTATTATGCAGCTCAGTTTTCTTTATGTATTATATAGTCAATGAATCTGCCTTGGGAAGAGAGCACCTGCTGTTTCTGCACAAAATTTTAGTATTTGCAAACAGAAACTGAAGCCAAGCTCTGCCGCTTGAGTCCTTGCAGCTTCAGCCTTCAGACACTGGACTGAAAAGCAATGTCTGGATTTGGGGCATTAAATCTAGCAGCGCATTTATGCTTGTGCGGGGAGAAAAAAAAAAAAAATCAAAAAAAGTGTTACAATAAAATACTCTTCCTGTAAATCCCTACTTTCCTTTGATTCGTCCAGAAGAATCAAATTAAACCTTACTAACTCTCTTCAGAATAAGCATTATAAAGAGTTAGTCGTATCATTTGGAATATGAGAGGCACATTTATGATTTAAACACAAGAATCACTTCCCTACCTCATACCAATCTGTTGCAGAAGGAAAGCAAGAAAATCTTTTTCAGTTGTGAAGCAGTTATGATTTCTTGACGGAATGATTTCTTTTTGACCCCAGTTAGAGTTTGGTTTATGTCATGCAGCATGAATGTTTACATTCTGTCCAAATTACTCTCAGGACTTTCAAACACTCAACTTTTAAAACCCAAAAGGAAAAAGAAACATAGTTTTTCAAGGTTTTTTTTTGAAAAGGCAAATTAGGAATGAAAATTAACATGTGGCATAGAAAAGTGAGACTGTTAAACCTTACTTCAAGATGTAAATCCAGCATGTTTAGCTCTGTGGTTCAATATTCAGTCCCTGTGGGTAACCAAGGCCATGATCAGAGGAACACGCAGAGCAGAGGGAGTTCCACCAGGGGTACCACAGAGCAATTGACCTATTTTTTCAGTCAGTTCAAGCCTGCATTGATGCGGGGTGAACAGCATCAACGCAGGAAGATAAAACCTAAACCATAGCACATTTTATAATCCCTAACCTTGCACAAGTGAACACACAGCTCTTCTGACATTAGTGTATGCCCCCTAGATCTGACTTCCTGCCTCTGACAAGGCAACTTAGTTTTTATGGCATTTTGCGTTATGCTAGAGGGATATCTTTAAGTCTCTTCTTGCCTTCAAGTGGATACCTACCTACTTGCATTGTCACGTAAAATCTGAGCCAGCTCTGATACCTAGATGTGTACTTTGCTATAACAGTGAACATGCAAGTCAGCCCTGAAATGCAGCAATGGTGGGTATAATAAACCACTTTGAATTAGATACTTTTCATGGATGTAAAGAGAGGAGCCTAAAGCTGTGCCAAGAAAAAGGCATCCTTTCATCAGAAAGGACTTTAGGACATCCATCAAGAATGTCAGCTATTACAAAAAGCACCTCGGTTTCTCTTTTTTTTGTATTTTATTTTTAATTACAAATGAAAAGAGTAAGACAGTTATAGAAATACTGGATTCAGCATACCTACCAAAGAGATTGCCATTATACTGACATTAGCTGACTTCCTAACCACTGCACTGTGGGAAAGCAAAGACAGATAACTATCTATCCCCCTTCTACGTCACCCAGTACAATCAAACGCTCCCTGAAGCTGCACAAAACTGCTGACTTGCAGTCCAGCCTGGACACTTCAGTCCTAGATCAGGTTCCTATCAGCTAGGTGATGGGTAGGGCAGCTATGTGTCCTACAAACCAAAGGCTTGTAGCAGTTTCCAAGTACTGAAGAAATTTAATCCCCCCCCAAATGATGCTCTGATACTAATAATCTATATGGAGAACATACAGCTGCTCTTGTCAATGAAGGACCAAAAGGGTAGCCAGCTAGCTCGGCTTATGATGCAGTATGGCGTGACCTGCTTCCTAGCGCTCCAATTTGGCTATGAGGTTGTTAACCATTAACATTAAGTCAGTCTTAATTATTTCACTGCAGTTGTAGACAGCAGAAAGTATGTGTTTCTTGTAATCAAATGAAGTGATCAATAGATGAATATGAAAAAGCAAGATGACTTATCATCAAGAGTTCTGGGTGGAAATTTCAAAACTCATTGCCATATAAGTCACATTTGCCCCCAGCCAAGAGAGTGAAAGAGGAGATTTTGTCTCACAGCTATCAAAGCCTCAGCTGCTTCTAGTTACAGCACTATATCCCATGATTTCCCAGCCAAAACCCACATTGCTTTTCTAGTCAGTTATCAAAATCCATACAAACTTTCCACTGTACCTCAGTGCAACAAAAAACATACAACATATTGAAAACAGATTGCTAAAGAATAATGTTGTAGTTCTTTTAAACAGACCTAGACAAGTCAATACTTCTTGAAGAGATGAGTTCTTGTACAATTCAGGTTCTTGGTGGTGCAGAGAATCCTGGAAGTTGGATGTCTACCTACAGCAGGAGAATTCAGGCAGTCACAGAACTTGTTCTCAAGGGTGACCTGAGAAAGCCCGTGTGTGGAGTAGCGTGTTACTCAACCTTTCCACAGTGAGCACACGGGTGTATGTCCTTAGCCTTTCTGGATCTAACACATGGATTTGACCCAAGGCATAGATATTTCCACATCTGAGATCCAGAGCAGCAAACGCTCTTCTGGCACTGGGTATCATTTAGCTAGCCTGACTCTTGTGGAAACATAGCACCTAATTAACACAGCATCATGATAGCTAAAGCCTTTGACTGAGGGTATCTAGGGCTGTGCCTACCCATTTTGAATTGGAGAAATAATTGAGGAAGAGAGCAAAAAACAGCACACACAGAAGGCTACAGAGTAAGGTTTGCTTTTGCTTGGTTTTCATCTGATCTCATAGCATTTACTCCACCCTGCAAAACTAGTCCAGAAACAGTGCTTACATCCAGCCTGGATAGTTTCCCAGCTTGGGTGTTAGGACAGTCTCTGGAAAGAGGGGGGTTGGGGAGTGGGAATACAGCTGAATTCCAAGCTGTCACTTTCCAGCAAGGGGGTGCAAATAGCTACAAAGCCACTATGCAAGAGATGAGCATCACTTCCATCTCTTCGTTTTTCGATGAATAGCATGGGCAGCCGTGTTGTATGCTGTGCATCAGCTGTGCCTAGAGCATCCCGAGGGCACCCAGCCACCTGAGAGCCTTCAGCTGCCTGAATGGGACCTTCCTTCTGGATTGCAAAGGCTGTTGCAAAGGACCCAGTTTCCTAGTCAGATATTTCTGCACACACTTGCACATCTCACTTTATATGCACCAGAAACTTGTTGGCCAAACAGGGAGGAACTTGATTAGCTTTAGACATTGCTAGAGTTAGGCTTCCACTAAGCATGGACTGCCTAGCTTGCTGCCTTTAATCTACGCACCAGATAGCAATGGGGCACTGCTTAGGTGTCAGAACAACATTCAGCATCTCATTCCAAGTATCTTGAATTAACAGGGCTTATCCATTTCCTGTGAGGTCAGTTTAGAGGATCAGTCACTGGATAAAGAGACTTAAAGTCAAGGGCACATTTCTGTAACTCACCATATAGCCATCTGGAATTTCACCAAGCTATTCTTATTATTCCCAGTTATGGACATCCTGAAATACAACTAGGCCTGCTTATTCACAGAAGACACTGTGAGGTGCTGAAAACTGATCGCACCCACTGGAGTCCTGGGTTTTCTTCAAGTCAAGTAAATTCAGCAAGCCAAAGCTTGCATCTGTTACTAAGAGATCCTCTGTCTTCCTCCTGTGGCCTCAGCCCTGGAGAGATGAGGACCACTGGAAGGGTATTCGAAAGCTGTGTGCCAGCACTGCTGAAAAAACACAAGACCCTTGAGAAACGCCTCTTCCCTCCCACAGCTGCAGAGCTGCCACTGCCTGCACCCAGCCGCTGCCTCCAGCCCCAGCTCTGAAAGGCGCTCCCCATTTCCGAGCAGGGGTTGTCCATGTACCGGTATACTCTTTCTTCAGCCCTTCCTTAGCTTAGCAGGTGCATTAAAGAGTCCCTGCTGATCAGGGCAAAGCCCTTTACTTCATAAAAGTATGTCTGAACTTGAGTTTCCAAGAGCCCTGGGAATTGGAAATTCTGCACATAAATTGGTACCAAAATAGTGAGCCAGAATATTCACATAAGTGTTACAATCATTTTCTTTGATGTTTGAAAGCCCAAGTTACAGTTAAAAACTTCTTTAGCCGAGTACTCGGCAGCAGGGAGAGCTTGAACACCATTTTATGGCTTAAAGTACCTCAGCAGAACACTTTTTTATTCGCAAAAACTCCTGCTTCCTTATGGAACTTCGGACAGATTTCCTCCGGAGTTGCAGTTAAGAGTCCCTAAAGCATATGCAAACATTTCTGTCATCTGATCAGCCCAGCAAAATTTCCTTGATAACAGCTGTAAGCACTTTCTTCATACTTTTCCCCCTAGTGCATATTTTTTTTTGAAAGCTTTCCAGTCGTTGTGAAAAATGTCTTTGTTTCTTCCTTTTCTTATACTCCCACCAGACTAAAACATCAGCTTATGTTTTTGCCTAGTGGGAACCATCCAACATGCACCTTTAAAAAGCAATAAGCAGTCCTGGTCAAAATTTAGGGAAAAAAAAAAAATTCCTTGCTCCTGATATGAGACACCTGAATTTAGTGCCTGTTCTGCCACAAGCTTTCAGTGTAACCTCAGCTTAGCCTGTTGTCCATTTTTTTTCTCCAGAGATACTGGGAGAATAAAATACCTGAAGAGCAGGTATTTTTGACATTTGAGAATTAAAAAAAAAAATACAAGAAAGATAATATAAGACAGCAATTAAACTCTCAACAAAGCAGACGCAGAGCTTAAACGGTGCCCAATATTACGTTTAGGAGATGATCATTTTGGGAAAAGCTGGGGAAGAAAAGCAGTGGAGACAGGCACATCATCTGTAGAGTTATGCCTGGTAAGAGTCTTTCCCATAAGAGTTACACAGCTGGTGCCTGAGATAAAGCAGAAAGCATAATGCAAACAACATGGGGCTTGCATGGAAGAGTCAGCATATTATAATACGGGCTATTCCTGCAATTGTTGTACATGATGAGTTCTCCAAATCAGGCCACAATTTATTAACCAGGGAGGAAGGAGAACAATGGGGGAAATAATATTAATTTGCAACCCAAATTCCTTGCACTTTTTAAACCACTTTCCCCTTGAATAGGATATCTGAAAGCAATATCCTGGCATGAGTTCAATCAAATTTAGAGTAACAGAGGCTAATCTTCCAAGGTCTGTTATGTCTGTGAAAAGTTATTTCTTTTCTTAAGCCCTGCTTTCCTTCTGGACGCCTCTTCGTCACGAAAGGAGCAAGTAGCACGGCAGTGGGCAGTAAATACAACCAGGCGCCTCCTCCAGCCCCCAAAAGCAGCTTGCTGCTTCCCTGGAGCAAATGGCATCAAAACCCACTAACAAAAAAGCGCTTCTTTCCCTTGGGGATAAAGGGCGATGACCAATGGAATGGTTAACAGCGGTGGAAACGATCACAGCAGGCCAGCATTACAAAGCTTTGGCAGGCATTTTCAAGCACTGGAACCAAAACCTTAGTATTTAATGCGGCTCAAGGAGCCTATTTTTAAGGGCCGTCTTCTCTCTCCTGCTTTTTAAAACCATTTCCCTTAGTACATGGGTCCACTGCTGATAAGCATCTGGGTTTCTGGCTGTTTAACTCAACTCCTGGAAGGCCTCTAAATATTCCCCTTACACTTCCTCTTTTTAAGCATAGATCTTACCTAAAGCACAGATCTGCTTTGTTTCTACAAGCTCTTTTCTGCCTTAAGAGCCAGTGTCAGCAGCTGAACTTGTCTTTAGATGGGCTCCCTGCTTTTCCTTCTGGGAAGGGACACAGGGTTTCACTGAGCCTTTACAATGCTGAGAAGAGATCTTTGGAGCAACCAGGGCTCCCATGGGGCACTTGGCACATTCACATTAAACCTCTCCCCATTCCCAGACACAGTAAGACCCTGCAGCCAACTGCTGCTGTTTTGCAATTTCCATGTTTTAAAAATATTTTATATCTTAGCTCTAAGAGAGCATCTTGGTATTACCAATTTCTCTACTTCACTTTTACATCACTGAACTAAGATTAAACCTCAAAACCCCAAACCAGTTTGATTTTAGCTTGAGAGTCATAGAAGTCATATATATATATAAAAATATATATATACCGGCATGAGAACAGTTGACTCTTCATCCTCTACCATATGCCAGTTTAGAGGAGCCTTAATTCTGCATATTAATCCAGGTGCAGAAAAAATCCACACACTAATCCAACCTTTCACAATTTGGTCCTACGATACCGTCAGGCTCCTCGCTGTGTTCAGTTCCCCACACAGAGAAGACTACAGAAAAGATCTACCCCTTCGAGAACAGGAAAAGTTATTTCCAATTCCTTCTCCCAAAATACCTGCCTTACTGAGGAACTTTCTACACATACAGTTCTCCTTCCTGTGAGATTTCCTTTATTCTTGCAGCTCCCATTTCTGGATTTTCTGTCCTGCTCTTTTCCCCCTAGGCATGATGCTGTTAGAGCTTCTTCTTCCCTCTCCCATACTCCTGCATCCTGCTGAGAACACTGCAGAAAGAGTTATAGCCAATTCATTTGCCTGCCTGACAATTAGAAATATATTATGTCAGAGTCAAGTGAGTAAATACCAATAAACAATATGACAGCTATCCAGCCCATCTGACCCTCAGACAGTTTTCAGTGCTTTCCACTTTATTAAAATGAGGTATTAATAGAACAGATATGTTTCTCAAGACATAGCACTGCAGTACTTTGAATCACAGAGCTGATTTTTATAGCCAGGAGAAGGAGGTTAAGAAAAAAAAAAAAAAAAAAAAGATTATTTAATATGCTTCTTTACGCCAGACAGCGTTAAATCACAAAGTTTCCTGAAGGCATTTATTCTAGTATTTCAGTAATAAAATAAACATGCATATGAACAGACACCCTCTTACTCCCTCCATCATTTTAGTTTTTGATTAAAAAGCCTTGGGACAGGAATCAACTCACTCTTTTCTGTACAGCAACTGGCACCACAGGTCCTAGTCCTGACTTGACTACCCAGGCCTTTTGAAAGGCATTGTAATTTAGACAGCATTTGGTTGTCAGGTGTCTTAAAGTATAAATAGAAAGAAGAAATCTTTCCTCCCCACAAGCCAGCAGTTGAAGACCCAGCACCACAAGGTGCATGACCAAAGGGATAGTCTGTCCACCCAAAAACTTATTATTTGAAAGTTATTATTTGAAGACCACCCAACAGTGACACAGAGGGTGAAGGCACACTTCTCAGTGAAGTGCTGAAGCATAAACAACTTGGAACAGGCATGCAGGCAGACATATGGTCTCTTGCAGCAATAGCTGTCTGATGCCATGGATTTCTGCATATTTTTAATACAAGACATTCTAACTCAAACATGTTAATTCATGTGAATTAACATTTTAATTCAAACTCAAACATGTTAAAGCTTTTCATCATGATATTTAATGTGTAATAAGATTTGGTAGTTTTAGGAACTGCACACTTGAATGCTGCGATTTTCTTCTGCAAGCAACTTGGGCTTCATCCATTCCTTTTTAATTGAAAAAAGGAATTTCAACAATTATTTCCAACTTGCACACATTTGAATGTCCATCCATGAAGTGTGAAGAGCTGAATTCCTAGCCAAAATCCAACCACAGCTCTAAGCTTTGCCACTGAGCATGTGTCTTACACCTGCAATATAAGAGATTTCAGCACCCCAAAACACAAACATTAACAGTTCACTCAAACTAGCAGTTTTCAATCAAAGAGTCTCTTTGCAGCAGTAAAAACAGGCAAATTTTAATATGTGCTGGCATGAGTAAATAACAAGTGCACAGCCTAATGCGAACAAGGCACAGCATGAAAAGGATACCGCATCAGCTTCCAGCAGATGAAAGATCACGGTTCCTGCCAAAACTAAAATACACTAAGCAACCGAGTCAGGATGCCTTGCTGCTCATTGACTATACCTTTCCTCTAAAATAAAAGTTCTCATACCTCTTTTCCTCTGGGAAGGATGGACAGCTTTCCTATTAATAGTTGCTGTCAAGTAGGGTGTTAATACTGACTCACTACCAAAAGATTAAGGCTTATATAAAATTTCATGCTATGAGACTTCTGATAACTTTTACAGGAAAACTCGTGGGACAGCCTCACCTGCAACAGTGTCTAGTCTATAAAATATTTAGCTGGGTTGATGACAGGGCTGGATGATATTGCCAGATGTGCCTGTCTACTTCTCAGTAGACCCCAAACATGTCCATACCTTTCAGTGGGCTGAGGCAATCTCTCATGCGGGGGTGCTGGTGGGCAGTGCTAAGGGAGGTGAACCCCAGACCAAGTGTCAGCACAGATGGGCTCTGAGCACTGTATTATCTCACCAAACATCTCTTCAATCACAGAGACCTGACCCATGCCACCTGATCTTCTCCAGTGACCAGCACAATAACTCCTTGGCCTCTCTCGATTTGCTGCAGAACAGCGGAAACAAGTAGCACGTAGCTGGCAGTCCAGCTGGCCACAGCACGTATGCATGTCAGTAGGATGCACTGACTTCTTACAGCACCAGTCACAAGCTGTGCCTTAGCTCAGCTGGGAGAAGTTCATAAGAGGTTCTCGTCTGCTGGGAGGATTTCAGGAGACAGGCTGTGGCGGCGCTGGGCAAAACCAGCAGACGCTCAAAACAGACTTCTGCAGAATCTCCAAGGGAGAGAGTAGCACACAAGAGCAGGTCTAGTGTTTTCAGAATGAAGTTTAGACAGCTCTGGACAAAAATGCACTTGGCTTTGAATGAACATTTTATTCACACGGTTTGGGTTATGGACGTTCAAGCATTTCAGCTTCAGCGCTTCTCCCTTGTGAGATGCCAATTAGGGAATACTAATGTTTGAACATCTTAGCAACAGAACTGACGTCAGTCTGGAAAACCTGGGCACAGCTTCAAACGCTGCCACAGATTTCCTGGATGAACTTCTGCAAGTCACTTGCATCCAGAGCTTTGCCACAGCTTGCCTTCATGTACCACCTCATCTACCTTCAGCCACAATAACCTTTTAAAGGACTGCTCAAAGATACAGACACCTGCATAACAGAGAGCTATCACTGTGCCATGCTGCCGTATAGCTGAACTCTGAGCATCGGCCAGGTATCACTATGCCGATGCCTGGGAGAACATTCCTGCTCAGGCAGGAATCAAGAGAGGAAGGAAAAGAGGAGACACCAAAGAAATCCTACCCTGAGTGACAACCAACATTGATCCTATGTACTGGAAGCACTTATCCTAAAGAAAATTTTGTGCATGTAGTAGTTTATATAGAAACCTTCTCCCTTGTAAAGAAGCCTTCCTTCCCCCTCCCCAGAAATAACAGGCTTCCCTCCACCCCGTCCCTCTTGTATTTTTAAAC
The DNA here is from genome assembly GCA_013389825.1 of Crypturellus undulatus. NCBI lineage: Eukaryota > Metazoa > Chordata > Aves > Tinamiformes > Tinamidae > Crypturellus > Crypturellus undulatus. The sequence goes on along the minus strand of VWPW01003908.1, from coordinate 125,044 downwards.
TAGCCTATAAGCCAGTAAAACAGAAAACAAGATCAAGAAGGCAGAGTCCCAATCAAGCTCTGTCCCAACAGGAATGGGTAGCTTCAGCATACCCCAAACTCAAACCTTAGGGATGTGACAAAGTTGACTGCTGCTGTGCATGGGAATTATTCAGAACAGTCAAATCCAAACGCGACTGCAAAGAATGCAGAAAGAGCTCTTGATATTGAGTGACAGGACAATAACAGATGGGATTCAGCACTGATAAATGTGTAATACACACATAGGACACAACTCCAATTAGACATACAAAATGATGGGCTTTAAGTCAGTTATTACTCAGAAAGATCAGGAAAGTGATCTCAATTTTCTGAAAACATCAGCTCAGTGTTCAGCAGATATCAAATCAAAGAAAATGGTGCTTTCTTAATCTCTCTTAACAGGCAACACACCAAAAAAAAATAAAACCATCATTAAGAACTGTATAATCCATGGCACACTTACATGTGGAATAAATACTGCATACAGCTCCATCTCTGCTAGAAGGGAATAGCTAGAAGAGTCCAGAACAGAGAAACATGACAAGAGATATGAAACAGATTTCTAGTTAGTGCCAAACAGACCAGGAATCTTCAGCTTGGAAGAGAGGTAAGCAAGGAAAGAGATAGTAGAAGCTGAGAAACTGTAAGTGATATGGAGATAATCATTTTTCTTCACCACTTTGCTTCACCCTCTCAGCAACTTCTGTCCCATCCATCTCAACTTCCTCCCATGCTCCCATTCTGAAAACACTCCCAAGCTCACCCACCCGTGTGGCAAAAGCAGCAGCCAGGAGCAGTCAGGAAGGCACTGCTGGCAACATTAATTATGAGCTATGAGCTGCACTGAACAAGCCAAAGGCTCTGGCTTATGCAAGAGAGAGGAAAAGCATGCATCTAGGAAAACCACGCTCAAGGCTTGCCATCACTTGATGGCATGGTTGCAGTTTACATGAGGATAACCACGAGTCATCTTTCTGCTCAATCAGGAGAGGGGAAAAAAAAAAAAAAAAAGTATTTTTTTGGTGAACATTGTCTTTTCCAAGACTTGTGTCCATTTATCTAAACCTCATGTTTGAGCCTTCATTGAAGAGATTGGGTGAGACAGTTTTTTGAAAGGCTTGTCTTGTGCAGCAAACCATGCTGTACCCCCATGCCAGCTGTTCTTCTGCAGCCTCTTCAGCTGCACCAGGAGCTGTCCCCTGCACAGGCTCTGTCCTGTTGCTGGACTCTCACCTCCCAACAGCTGCATTGCAGCAGCATGTCCTGTAGCCAGCCACCTCTAGAAACCAGGGCACATCATGGCCCAGTGGTTAAGCAAACCATTGCCTTATGCCCCACCTAAGACATCTAGATAAACCCTGGAATAAGCAACTCCCTTACAAGGCAGAGGGAATCAATACCTCCCCACAGCTATTAATGAGAAAAAAAAACCCACACAGTTAATAGACTTCCCTAATACTTCTCAATACTACTAATTATTTTTAACCTATGAGTATGAAAACAGCCCCAAAATATGATTCTCTCTAAAGCAGTGATACCCATCACAAGATTTCCATTTCATCCACATGAACATGTTAAAGACATTAAAACAAGTCACGCGCTAGTTAAACGATAACTGCCTCACTGTGGATTAAAGCAGTGCTCACTTGCAGTGCTGATTCCTATTACCACCAACACAGAAAAAAAGAGTAGTTGCCATTTGGTTCAGGACAGTAATTCAGGTATTTCTGAATGAACATTAATAATCTTCGTATTGGCTGACAAGCAGCTTATAACAGATGAGGATGAAATAACCAACTGATTTTGGGGGGGGTGGGAAAAAAAAAAAAAAAAAAAAAAAAAAGTGTCTCAAGCAAGTTGCAACATTACTTAAATTTGAAAATCCGAACAAATCCATATGGAAAAGCTCGATTCCAATCCCTATTGGATACTGGCCTTTACATAAATATAATTCCTTTAAAGTAAATGGTTAAAACCAATACTTTATTGCTGTATATTGATTCACATTTCCTTCCTTTGACCTGATTTTTTTTTATTATTTATTTTCTAAATGAACTTCTCTTCCTTGGAAGTTGAGGCCGGCTAAGCTCCAACTTCATACTTTGCTGTAGATTTGCTTAAACAAGTAACAGCTTGGGTATGACTGGATGGATAACAATAAATCATTATTTTTACAAGAGAACAACATTCTAGGAGGTAGAGTCTGACCCTTACACATTTTCAGACCTATTACTACAACATTTAAGTGTTTCCCACCTAGTTTAGTATAAAAAACACAATACTTCTACTGTGCAAGAATATCAGTGTGTACAGATGACACTGTGGTACCTTGTGATATCTGAAAACTTCAAGTTTTATGTCAAACTTCAGTATTGTAGCTAGGCATGGTTTACTTGGCTTAGCCATTTCGTACATAATTTCACAGGAAACATTTGGAGAGTAATCTGAATTAGGCAGGCTATGGCAGTATTAAACATATATCCTTTACAGTTCATTTGTATGTCTTGTATGTAGAGGCATAATCTCATTACTACACACAATATATATCTGGCTAGATTAAATGCTGCAGCTACTAGTCAGAATAATGTATCTAGTTACCCATAAATTATTTCTACTGATGAACAATAGATGATGTTCAATCAAAAAAATTAACCTCAGTAGCTTTTGCATTAATATCTGTATTAATGAAGCTAACAAGCCTGCTATTTCTTCTGTCATTATCATATGTTATTTTCTAACAGTTGCTTCAGACAAAGGCCACACAGTATAAGATAACCAGAGCTTGAGCACCTTCATCTGGTGAGCTGTGTTTGTGAACCTGCTTTGCTCCTTTCAGCTGTTCTGCAAGAAAAACACAAGCCAACACACCAAACACATAGCATGGAAGTGAACTGCCCTGATCCACCTTGGATTGATAAATATAAATTTAAAGGCATAGAAGAAAAGACTGAAAATAAGTATAATGTCCCAGAAATCATCTGCGAAGTAATTCATTTTGAGTATTTCTGTTCAAAACACAGAAGCCATGGCTAAACCAGGAGCTTTGGGGTAGGGCCTGGTAGTGCTGTGACTGCAGCTCAGCATTTCCAAGACAAAAACTTTTGCGTGGGCAGTTATCCCAGGGCCACGCTCCTACACAGCTGAGCACCTAGTGCTGGGCCTGCTCTTCATCTATACCCTGCAGCTTGCAGAAAAAACCATCATTCCCCATGCCAGCAAACAAAAGCCCCACTGACTTTCCATCCTCTCATCCTCCCCGTGAGCAACTGTTTAGCTTGACTTTTAAAACCTCACCACCTCTCAAGTTAAAACGCCGTATAGCTCCCAAATACTCATTACAAGGTCTTGTCTCACCAAGGAAGTGACACACAAGGAATGAGAAAACCCTTGCGTGCACATAGGATGCCTCTTCCACTCCAAAACAGGGCAGCAAGAGCCTAGGGAAAGGCCGCAGGCAGGCAGTCCACAGCGGCAGAGAGAGCAGGGCAGCCCCAGGGATATGTCACAAGTGTGTTAGCTCAAGGTACTGGTCCGAGAGCAATCCCTCTCCTGAGGCTCTTTACCAGTGCCTGTTGGTTCACGATAATGCTGTGGAAAAGTAAGCAGCAGCTCGCACTGACCTCCCACAGGACAAGCCTGAATTTTAGCAGCAAGGTGATGTGATGAATTACCACGTGTTGGGTAAGTAACCTCGGCAATAGTAGCTGCAGCAGAAGCTGCAATAGTCCCTGAAACTCATGGACAAGCTGGTGCTTAGCATTCCTCATGCTCTGTAACATAATTATGTCCTTTTTTAAGGTTATGCATTAGTACCGATATATTGATATTGATGTTGCTAATATCTATATCAAGCTGTTGTTGAGAGCAGCTCTGCTCGGCCGGATCCCTCGCGGCGCTCGCCGCAGGGCCTCGGAGCGAGGCGGAGCCGCGCGCGGGCGGCGGGTCCCGCTCGTGCGCGGGCACCAGGCGCGCTCTGGCGGCAGAGCCACCAGTGACACCTGGGGACGGCGGAGGGAGGCCCTGGGCCCTCCCCACCGCGCAGGGGGAGACGGTAGGTGCCCGGATGCGCAGCCCCTGGAGCCAGCAGGGCAGCAGCCTCCACGCGCAGCAGCCGCAGGCGCCCAGGGGTTATGTGGGGAATCTCACGTGCCAGAGGGATTTACATTCAGAGGAAGGAGGATGCTCGTCCTTTCCCCACAGACTAGTCGGTGACAAAGGCACAGGCTGGGCCAGCTGCAGCAGCCACCAGGGTTGCCCTCTGAAATAGCCGTCAGCCAGGCAGAGAAAGCAGCACCTGAGCGCAGGTGTGAGCGCAAGCTGCCCCAGCACGCACCAGACCGGCTCTTCCCAGGAAGACAGTTTATCACTGACGCCCTTTGCTCAAATAGGAAGCCCAGCATGACCATGCTCTGCAAGGAACTGAGTCCTAAGCCCAAATCAGCAGGGTCACAATCCAGTGATTTTAGGTGGCAGCGTGTCCCCTCCTGACAGTTCTCCATTTCAAATGCACTGCAGTGGGCTGGTAAAGTGTTCGCAAAAAGATTTGAGAGGTGGCACCACCCTAAGGTCCAGAAAGGGAAAGACAACTGCTAGAATGAAAGCAGAAAGAAGCCCTACACAAGTCCTAGTAAAATAAAATGAAAAAAGATNTGAGAGGTGGCACCACCCTAAGGTCCAGAAAGGGAAAGACAACTGCTAGAATGAAAGCAGAAAGAAAGAAGCCCTACACAAGTGCTAGTAAAATAAAATGAAAAAAAGATAAGAATTTCAGATGGGCAGCCCTGGAAGTAAGTACCTCTCAGACACGGCAGCCACATGCAAATGGATGAAGGATGGAGCTATGTTGGGTTATCAGGCATACAGCAGCAAAGACCAAAACCAGTAGTGCAGACAAATTCGAAGTTACTGTTCTTTGCCTCTTTTGTGGATGCACATTTTTAACTAACTTTGTTTTGGTTTTCCTCTATTTTAAGGTATCAGAAAACTTACAAAATAGCATTAAAATAATATTTTAGTCGCTAATGAACAAAGCAACATATTAACAAAGGGCAAGAGCAGCAAGTGGCAGCCATAACATGAAAGACTGCTTTAAAATTCTAGCTCTGCTCTGCCAAATTTGGCCCTGACAAACACAGCTGTAATGACTGGTTTCTCACACAGCAACACTTACTCACGAGGCCAACACCAGGTTGGCTGGCACAAGAGTTACTTCCCTGAGAAAGCAAACCTGTAAGGTTTTAATAATTAGTACACATAACATGCGTGGCTAGCAATTAATTTGCACCAGTTGTGAGCTTTGCCAAGCCACACCTAATACCGCTAACATTTCACATGCTCATATGAAGTAAAAACATAAATGACCACAAGAGGGGGGTAGCAGACCAGCCATGAAGTCTTTCGATCATTACAGGTGTGAAATGATCTGCCGGTATCGCCTCAGGGTCTACCCTGAGGTGTTCTTCCTGTCACCTTAGAACAAAAACAGCAAAAAAAAAAAAAAAACTTTAAAAAACACCTAAAAATATATCAGTTTATGCACTCGCATAAAAAGCTGCTTCTATCCAGTTTTTAAAATTGGGCAAAAGTTCATCAGCTGAGCAGGATGATGAAGAATTAGACCAGGACCTCTAATTACACATGAAATGCATTTCTGAAACATTTCACCAAGCAGGACCAACTGAGCTGCAGAAAGGCAGCGGAACAAGCCAGGCTTGGAGCTGGCAGAGTGGTAACACTGCTATTGCCGTGGCCTCGCAGGAGGCCTGAGGCTGCAGCAGGGCTGGCGGGCATCTACCCTGCAAGCACTTGATAGGGATGAAGTTCCTTAAAAAAGGCTGCAAGACCAAGGAGGCTGGGTGCCAACCCAGCTGCAAGAAAATATGCAGTTCTCCAGAGCCCTCCCAGTGGTAATTCCAGTGCAGATCGCTCCCCAGCTACCACACACCGTGTGAGTGGGGCCCCTGCCAGTGGGGCCACCACAACCGCTGCCCACACAGCGACAGGATCAAAAAGCAGCAAGAAAGACATGGTCGTCACTGCATCTTTGAAGTCTGTTTTTTTTTTTTAAGTGGTAGTAGTGTGCAATTATGCCTGCACTAATTAAAGAAAATAAAATTTGTGTGGAAAAGATATTTTGGTGATGATTTTTGATCCTTGCATTAATTGGAACCACTGTGCTTACTTCAGAGTAAAGATGAAAACTGTAGAGGAATAGTGACCATTTTACTGGGGACAGTAAAAAAGTGGACAGTAGCAGCAGCCTTCTTGCATGGGGGCTTGGTGCATGTCACCAGTCCAGCTGCACCATGCAGATGCACATTGAAAGTGGCAGCCAAGAGCTTGACTGATTGCCAAAACTAAGCTCTGGAGCTTCCCATGAACTGCAGGTGCAGTTCCCCTTAGTTACTTGAGAAAAGACTATGGCAGAGCAAAGAGAGCTTCCCAAAACTTCCTTAGCTGCAACATCAGAAATCAAAGCACAAAGTTTCTCATTCCAGTGCATTAGCAGGCTGAGAGAAAGCTGCCATCTCTTCACTAGCAAGAAGAGGTGAAACATTAAAGATGCATTAAAGAAAATTAAAGATGCATTAGATTAGTAAAACTAAGTTTTGTTTTCCACCATTGGTCAGTTTGAAACAGCAAGAGGCAGTTTTTCGCAGACTGCTTAACAGCTGCCACTTTTCAGCCACGAGCATGTTTGCAGACCCGGATTCCTGCTGACATTCCCTCAGGATTGCTCTGGGGTTTTAAGAAGTGGGTGCTTTAAAGATGAATGCCATTCCTCACCTACACAGCAAAACGTGTTCCGAAGGAGACGTGCATAGAGGAGACTGCTGTATGTGCAGCTGCCAGCCTCGGTCCCTCTGCCCCTCCGTAAGGTGGAGGTGAAGCCTCACATTGCTCAAGCAGCCAGTTGCTGGCAGCTTTAGTGCCTTGAAAAACATCCTTGGCTTAACGCAGCTGATAGTGAGTGTGACTGCCCATCAGATAAGCTGTTAATGTTAATTAACATCTGCACCATGAAAACTCCAGGCATGCTCTATTTTAATGTCCTTTCTACACAGTGCGAGATCACCGCTCTCACTACAAATACTACACTCTGATAATAAATAAATTCCTTTGAATGACACATTTCAGGAAGTTAAGACTTGAGTTTTCTCAAGTTTCCCACTGCAGCTCTCGCCTTCCACCTAAGGGCCTCACTCTAAGCCTGGATCCCCTGTGCAGATCCCTGGGCATTGACAGTGCCCAGATCATGCCAGCAGCTACATAGCAGAGGGCAGCTGAAGCACCACCGCAAAAGCATCGGGAGGAAAAGCTGAACCCAGCCCATGACTCTTCCGCACTGCTTGAAACCAAAAGAACAGGAAGAAGCCACAAGTTTCCCCTCACCCCAGTGGTGAGGCTCCATTTCATTTTGTAGAGGCATGAAAATGACACAAGAAATGCCAAATCCTACCCCTGGGGTGAGTGGAAATTTCAGTCTTTTCCCTCCCACCAACTATAGTCATTTTATATCTGTGCAAAAAAAGTGGCAGACAATGGAAATTCATACAAACTGTCCATATATTAGTAAGAAGGGCAATCAGAATACATAACTGCTCTGGCTTGTAGGTATTAAATTGCATCTCACACAGTTCATATGCTTTGGACATAAGTTTACACAGAAAACTTGGGGGTGGGGGAAAGGGAGAGAGGCATGTTAATAGGACACTGGCTCCAGTGAATTAAAAATGATTTTTCACATGGGAGTTCTCAGAATGATTAAAGTTTCATAATTGCTAATGTTGTATTAAGACAAAGGATGGCAAAAGACATAAAAGAAAAAGTAACACACATTCAACACAGTTTGAAGAAAACAATTTGCCAAGTCCAAAGCTTTGCAAATCAAGAAGCAGTGGTAAATGAGGCAGGAGGCACAACTGCAAAAATCAGATAACATTTACAAAGAGCAATGGGTAGCCACCACCTTTGGTGTAAAAGAAAACCAACTTTGCCACATCAAGTCTAAACTAAAACAAGTTACCAGTTTATTTCAGCCTGTCTTTGGGAATCCTCCTTCAAGAAACATACGAATTTTCTGATGATGGGGCAAGTCTGTCTTTCCCAAGAGGGGAAGAAAACTCCAGCTGCCCGTTTAGTAACCCTTCATTGTCGATGTCCTTCCTCTCCTGCTGGGCAACACCAGGGACAACCTCACCAGTCCACCCACCGGCTCCTACCTCTCCAGGAGAAGGCAGGCAGCGCAGCCACTCCATCCCAACAAGGAAAGGCAAAAGAATAAACGTTTTCCCTGCCTCAGAAGCACTAGATACCCACAGAATGGCTCACAAGGAGTTTATCTTTCCACCCCACAGCCCTTCAGCAGAAGCTGGCATTAACCCCATAGTCCAGCACAGCACTGAAGCCTGCTGGGGCAAGCTGCCCCACAGGAAGCAGAGCCATAGGCTGGGCTGCAGGCAGGCTGGGAGCTGGGGTCCCCACAGCCACCCCCCACAGGGGTCAGACCAAGCCAGCAGCACTGTCCAACGGTGACTTTGTGACAAAGGCAACGCACTCATCCCAGTACATCAGTCACACAGCAGAGCCCCAACCCAAGAGTTACCCCACATCCACCAGCAAGCTCCAGGATGGCTACTCCTGAGGTAGAGAGCAGCACCCCTGCTAACCTGCCTAGCCAAATACACCCACCTTTCCAGCTCTTCTTTGTTAAGCAATCAGCCTCCTGCACAGTCAGGCCCTAGGCTCATCTGTGCCAGCCCAAACAAATTTCACCTGCCCATGAGGGAGTTACTGCTCCCTCCTCCTGCAGGAGGCTGTTGCTCAGGGAGGCGATGGGCCATTCATGCTGTAGCTCCGCAGACCTAATACCAGGACTGCAAAACCTTTTGTAATAGATTTGTAGTTGCCCAGTTTGCATTACGTTAGCCATATAAATAGTAAAGACTCCCAGATAATGAGTATTAACAAAGGGGCAGACCCAATTTATGAGCTGCTAAATATTCCTGTTTCCTTTCTGAATGTCCTATTAGACTTTTCTAGGCTTCTTTCCTTTCAGTGAGATTTTTTTTTCAGATTACCTGTATAAACTGCATAACTTTCCCCATAGTAACATGCATAACTTGTACCTTGACTTATTCTCCAAAGACCAGTCACTTAGCGTTATTTTAGAGGAGCTCAAGTGCTAATCCATAGCTAAGGCAAAGTGAAAACTGGCACATTTCAGCATGATTTAGTCTTTGCAAATGGTTAAGAACCAGCAAAGCCTGCAGCCCACATAAATGAAGAGAAGAGAGAAAGAAGTGGGGTTGCTGTGCTGTTAAGGCAGGGCATGAATTATGGATATTACCATCTGATAAGCACTTGTGTGTGTTTGCTGCTTTTTTCAGCAAGAAAGAGGATGCATAATGTGGAGTCAAGGCAGAAAAACTAATAGGAATTAAGGCTCCGAAATGGAAATAGCCACTTCTAAAACGCAAACAGAACTCAAGTAGTTTATTGTACTTGAGATTGGGCAGTAAACACATGATTTCTCTTCCAGCATTTTAGAACCTAAAATCACAAGCCAGCAGTAAACATTTATTGAATTTCTCAGCTAAAGCTTGGTGCTACAAATATAGCGAACAGTACATGTAGTAGGCGTACTTTAAAAGAAGGGGGAAACAACTTGAGAAATACCAAGCTTTGCAGTTTTGCAATAGCAAATAACAAACTTTGAGAGGTTCGTCTCCTAGAACAGTGAAGTTTGGGCTCTACAACAGAATTTGAAAGAAAGGACACCAATGAGAAGAGTATGGTCCATCTTCTTGGCCCCCTCCTGTCAGGTATTTGTAAATATTTTACAAGATCCAGCTGAGCTTTTCCTTCTCTATGCTGAACACTTTCAGCTCTCTCAGCTTCTCCTCATACAAGAGATGTGTAAGTCCCTTAATACTTTTGTGGTCTTTTGCTCCTTGCTTCCTGCATGTCCATGTCTTTTTGTATTCTGTGGACCAGCAAGAGGTCCACAGAATGGCCATCAAGAGGGGAAGGATCTCCTCCTTCGACCTGCTGGCAGCGTGCTGCCTAATGCAGCCCAGGAGGCTGTTGGCTGTCTTTGCCACAACATCACTTTGCTGCCTCATGTTCAACTTGTCCTCCAGAAGTCCTTCTCTGCAGAGCTGCTTTCCAGCAGGTCAGGACCCAGGCTGTATTGGTGTATGGGACTATGCCACCCTAGATGTAGGACCCTGTACTTCCCTTTGATGAACTTGATGAGGTTCTTCACTGCCTATTTCTCCAACCTATTGAGGTCCCTCTGAATGGCAGGGTGACCATCTGTTTTATCAGGCCCTGCTCCCAGTTTTTATCAGTTGCAAACTTGCTGATCCTGTCGTCCAGCTCATTAATGACGAGGTAAATCTGACTGATCCCAGTACCGACCACTGGAGGACATCGCTAGTGATCGGCCTGCTCTTGAATTTCGTGCTGTGGTCACAACTCTCTGACTCTGGCAGTTTTGCCAGTTTTCAGTCCACCTCATTGTCTCTCTGGGACTTCAAGAGGAACAGCCAGGTCTGGCAATCGCTGCCACTGCGTAGCTGTTTCCTCAGCCTCCGGTTCGAAGATTTTCCTTCTGTTCTCACCTTCCACATGCTGTGTCAGCCTGCCTTGTACTGCATCTCTTCTCTGCCATAAGCCATCTCCGGCCTCCAGAAACATCTCTCGCCACCCAACATCCCCCAGACTTTCCGAGGGCCTCCTACACACTTCTCACCTCCCTACCCCTTGCTAGATGTTCTACAAAAAGGGAATAACACCTATTAAATTAAACTTTGGCTAACAAACACTGTGTGTGTATGGGCGCTCAGTCGTGGTTCTTGGGAATAAAACTGAACATGTTAGCTTGGGGGAACAGATGAATACCAAGGAGACAAATCCAGGACAAATCCAGGAGGAGCCCCTTGAGGAGAACAACAGTCTGCAGTGTCTGTGTTTACTGCTCTAGAAAGTCATGTAACTGTAAGCTTTAAAGCCCATAGTATCCATATACTTGCTTTCACAGAGAGGATGCATGCAGTGAAAGAACTGGGATTTGGGTTTGTTCTTATTAAATCAATTTGACATCATTGCCACAAATAGGTACCTATGGGATGCTATAGGACGCTATAAGAAACACCAGAATTGCACCATGAGACACTCAAACTGCATCTCTTGTGTTCTCTAACTTGCTTTCCAAATGCACAGAAACCTACAAAGAGCTGGAGCCAGCTATTTTTTACACGGAAATTACTCTCTCCAGTATGGTGCCGGTATGGGATTTAAAAGCTTGTATTTTTTTTCTGCTTATTATCTTCCTTATACCTGCCTTGTGAAAATGTGTGTCTTTCGACTACTTTTCATTCCCAGCCGCGCTATTGACACCCGTGGGGCAGCTCCAGCCCCGCGGCAGCACCGTGGGCCTGGGGCAGCCAGGCCACACGAGGTCTCTGCGCCACCGGGAATCACTTGCTCTGTTTGTGCCTCTGCCAGCAGCTTCCTTAGGTGCTATTAGAGTTGTGGGGTTTTTTTGTGTCTTTAGTTTGAAGGTATGGGAGAAAAAAAGAAAACACCAAAAAAGCAGATTACTTCATAGCAACCCACACTACCAAACAGGCTGCCTGACTGTCCTATGCGCACGTGTCGTGCGGCTCTCCATCAGGCTCAGAAACTAGCACTATTCTCTTGCATGGTGTTTGTAACGTAGAAGACGTGCAGGCTTTAATGGTAATTAATTAATACGATTTGATTTTATTAGCAGTAAAACCACTTACCGTGCCTGCTTGCAGCCTGCTGCAGGACCTGGCTCAAATATGGACAAAGTATTAGAAGTCCTTGAACAGCAGAGAAGTTAGTTACACAAGTGAAGTCACCAGCATGAAACAACAATACTTCCTGTTTTTACTTAGCACATAATTCCCCCTCGCGCCCAGAGATGAATTCTGCCTTAAAGCCCAAGCCCGGATAGCACAGGCGATCAGCACTGAAACTCTGAAACCCTTCAAGGATATGGCTCGTCATCACAGGGAGCATGAATCTGCTTTCCCTGTGAACTACTCATTGGAAGAACAACAACAACGAGAGAAGTGATGACAATCTGGCAAAAGACTTCATCTGTGCGCTTCCTAAACCCCCAGTTTCATACTCCTACTTCACTGGGCAGCCGGTGCGGGCCAGGCACTAACACAGCGCTGGGCAGCAGCCAGCACACGGGAAACCTGGGCTGCAAATCCCCAACCTGCCGCCAGCCCCTGCAGGGTCAGTGCAGGGTAGCTCAGCACAGGGTGAAATGTATGGGAGGCAGGCATGTGGTTTATATGCACTTTAATTTTTCCATAATAGAGTATGAATATGGTACAACATGGCAACATGGTGTCATAACACAGCAGAATCAAAATGACTGTACACTCCACCAATAAATAAATAAATAAAAGCAATAGCTATGGAAAGACTAGGAAGGGGTACAGACTCATACTTTTAGGGCTTACCCACAAGTTAGTCCACATTAGTGAATTGCATGAGTCGTTGTTCATAGCAGGTTGTTCAAAATAAATACAGTTATTGAATTTGCTGAGGTTCCTGGTACTGACTGCTCCTTCACTGAGGGAAAAAAATTAGCAGCAGCAATTTATCACTGTCACTAACATGACAGCTTATCCCAGAAACTTAGATTTTTTTTCTTCTCCTTTCTTACCTGAGGAATTGAGTGATTCTGTTGTTACTTAAAAGAACAGCTGTGCATCTGGAAGTAATATACTCTGAGAGGAAAGAAGCACTTTCCTACATCTGTAATTTCATTTATTTCCAGATTCATATACACAAATTCCTACAAAAATCCTATCAGGGAGGCACCGTTCTCAAGCATACCACCCAGGGGCTTCTTTTTTCTAAGGGAAAGACAGCACTACTGCAAATAAAATGAATAAGCCAAGGAAGCGTTAGTATGGGGTAAAACTTTTGTACAGGTTCTGCCCTTCATCTCATAATATCCCACACCAAGGATGGGGCTGTCTGTCCTTTTCAACTACATAAATGTCAGCTAAAATTGGTCAGAAAATTGAACTAGTTGAATTAGAAAGTTAACCTGGAATTCAGCCAAAAAACCTACCATAGAAATGGCAAAAGTATCATTTTGAAAATGCTAAAAATACACTTTTCTGAAATGAAACCCTTTTCAGTAGAAACTCGCTCCAGTAAAAAATGACAGTCACATTGAATGCTAACTCACTGTCATCACTCCCAAGTTACACAGGTCTAGGCACAGCTGCTAAAATAAATAAGCTTTATCTTCATTGCTCACCACACAAAATGGATGTCCTCCATTTACGAATGCAGGTCCTAAAGGATCTAAGGTGGTGAAAAATGCTGTAGCTCTCAAATTGCCTCCAGGCAACTACAAGTTCCTACTGGCCCATCACAGCTGGGTCGCAGAGACTGCCAAGGCCATGGATCAAAGCAAGCCAGGAAATGGGTAAATGTCTCCCCCACTTTCAAGCAGGCAGTCCTCCTTTGCAGGAAGGTTAACTTGGCAATCTCCAGATAAAAATCAGCATGTGAGCTAGTTTTGCCCACGTGGGCAGCAAGTGCTATACGAGTGTGAGCTCTGCAAGAATCTGATGAGAAAACAGTGCCCTCAAAGCAGGGTACCAGAAGGGCAGCCTTCCCTTCCAACCCCATGAGAGCAAAGATGCCCCAGCATGTGCTGCTGCCAGGGGCTTGCAAAGGGCTGCTTTGCACCCCAGTGCTAGGAGCCCTCTTGCACATGGCAGGTCCTCTTCCCTGTTACTGCCTGGGGGAACTATGATCCTCTTCCCACAAGGAATAGGCCTGGGGCAACAGGAGGACCCTCCGTGCAGTATATGAGCTGGCCAGAAGGGCAAGGGCTAATGCCAGCTCATTGCAGCACAGGGGCTGGGCTCCTGTACCAACCTGTCCACACTGAGGTTACAAGTGCAAGCCCAGCGACAGGAACAGGCACTGCAGTGCCACAGCAGCCCACTGTGTAACCTCCTTCACTCTTGAGGAGAGCAGGTTGGCACAGGGTCACTTGTTTCATGAAGCTGCCAGTATTAGACTTTTACAGGCCTCAAGGAATACACTATCAGAGGGCAAGGGTGCTTTAAAACACACTTGGAAGCCCAGTTGTTGAGGCCATGCACAGCAGCTGCCAGTGCTATACCCAGCTCCAGCTCCTCAGACTCAGCCAGGGAAGAGAGTTGCAGTTACCCGTTACCCTCCTGACCACCAGATGAAGGGGATGTACCACCTCAAGAGGCCTTGCTATCACAATGCTCACTCCCATGTTTCTTGTAGCTCTTCATGACTAAAAACCCGTCACCCCTTGCCCACAGACAGCTGCTACCCCACGTAACAGAAAGGAGCCATCTGTGAAACCACGCTGAGGAAGTTCAGCATGCTCTAAGCTCGGTACATCTGATGTGCACCTTTTCAACCTTCTACCCACCAGACACACACAAAGGGAAGGTAAACATTAAGTTTATTCAACAACCTTTACTTTTTTAAATCTTAAATTATACTTCCAAAATACAAGTTAAAAAAAAATCTGCTATTTTCTACAAAATAATCTAAATAATAATGCACTTATATCATTTACACATTTGTCTTCCACAATAAAATAGGAGAGCTTAGATCAATATTTACAATATTGACAGAGGACACGGTTGTACAGCCATCTATTTCTGGTGCTGTCTTGCTGGATTACCTCTGAGAGACTGCATCCCATACTTGCACACCCCTGCATAAATCCTTCTGCAGGGAGGAAATCCCCAAAAAGTCTTTTGAGGTACATTGAGGTACAGGGACCTGCCCCATATGGTTCCAAAGAGACCAAAATGGTGGCAGATATTTGCTTTTTCATCTGTAGCACTTGAGCACATGCTGATGAGGTATTTAAGGAATTCCCTGATTTAGAATTCTGCTTCACAGTATTAGGCACACCATTATAAATGTTATTTATGTTATGGCTTATCCAAGCAATTCACTTTCCTTGGGATAAATAGTTCCTGGAGTCAATGGGAGCAACAGACATACTTTCAGCCTGTATTTTGAATTAGTCTGCGCTCAAAGTTTAGATGATACTACTTAACATCAGTTGAGAAGGAAATACCTTATCAACACCTGATTTTCCAGCAAGTCAGGCAATCAGTGTACTTTATCCCAAATTATTGATAACCAGACTTCTCTGTCCTACAATAAGTTAACTACTTACATCCATGCTGTTCAATGTGCCACTGGGTGACATATCCCATGTGTGATTGTCTTAAATACAGTATATTGATGGATTATATACATATTTCAACATGTAGAAAATAAAGCTGCAACGTACCAAGTAATAAATATAGAACATCAGAGCACAATATTGGACTAAAATAAATTACAATGGTATTAAAGGCCTCTAAAGGTCTAAGCCAGAGATCATAAAAAAAGCAAACATTTTACACCAACTTGAAAAGGTTTTAGATATGGCTCCTTATTAACACTGGCTGTTTGCAAAGAAGATGTTTAGCCAGGCTGCTAAATGTTTATAGACTATATGATCAAACAGCAAAACACTTACCTCAAAAGGGGGCCTTTGGGATAAAATAATTTAGACAAACTGTTAATACTGCATTTATTAGGAAGAAAATAGTTATTGCAGATTGTCTTATCATTTGATTCAGCAGCAGGGAAATAAGCATACAGTTAAGTATAAGAACACAACGTATTTGTGAGACAAATACGTGTTAGTGCACATGATTTTCCAAAACTTCACTCTTCGGCTACATTTGTGCAGATTTGAGAATGCTTCTAACTAGAGAGTTTTAAAAAGTCTTTTCATGACTACAGCTAAGTTTGCCATAATAAAATAAAAAAAGATAATCGTAACCGAAGCTCAGTAAGGAGCAACTTACTCAAAGCTGTCCAGACAGGAGTGACACTAAACTTCTGATGCAAATATATCAGAACACCAAAAAGTTTGGAATCAAACTAAAGAAATAAAAGCAGTGAATCTGCCCTGAGAATTGCACGCTCACCAGGTCTGTAAACTCTGTATGACGCCCTGTTCAGTAGCAGAGGCAGAGCTTCAGTTCCTCTATGCAAAGCAGCGCAGATGTCTTGTCTGTACTTGACTCCACGGCTCCTTTTTCTCTTCCTCGAGGATTCAGCATTTAAAGCATTTCAGTAGCTCCAAAGTCTGTGCCTGAGGGGAGGGGGCTACATGGATGGCGGGGTGACGGGTGTCCACATGGACGCCAGCCTCGCATGCGCGGAGGCCTCGTACTGGCTGTCAGGGAGATCTGTGCCAGCGCCGCCATCGTAGAGCGGTGACGCAGAGGTGGCGGCAGCCGGCGTGTGCGGGAGGGTGGTGTAGTGCGCTGGGGAGCCCCGCAGGAACTGTGGGCTCAGGCCGTTGGACATGCTGCTCGACTGTGACACCGGCGTGATGGTGCTGTTGCTCACGGACCACAGGTTAGGGTACTGGCTGCGGGAGAGAGGGGGAGACACCACAGATTACTGGCGATTCCCGCTCCCATTGGCAGGCGCTCGGATCACAACGCCACCATGAGGACAAATGCATTTGATGCCAATGGGGAATTTCTTCTGGAAGATCCCAGACGCTGTAGAGCAGCAAGCGCCATTAGACCAGACAGCTGTGCTCATGGCACCCCACTAACACACATAAAACTGCTCCAATTTTCAACAGCAGGTTTTGACACTGGGTGTGCTAGTAATTTGGAGGCCAAGCTGAGGACTTGACAAGCTGGGCTGAGACATGCTGATTCCTGAGCCAAGAAAATACCCTCACCTGCAGGGACAGCAGTGTGGTGGGGCTGGCTGGACAGAACAGCTCTTGAAACCAGTCATTTTTTATCTGATGCCACAAGTCCCCCTTGGGTCCCTCTGTAGTCAGAGACAACCAGATGGCAATTCAGGCCTCCTAGGACTACAGCTGCACATTACTGGGATACTCCAGAAAAGGCCAATATGGGAAAGTGCCTTGTCAAGACATTATAGCCTTCATACTCTCTATCCTTCCCTGCATTTTTGTGGTTTATATATTTGTGTGTGCATGCATATATTCATACATATATACATATTTGTGTGAATACACACATATGAAAATAAGGAAGCTAATCCTAGAGAAACATTATGAGAACAAATTTAATCTTTCTGAGTAATACTACACAGCACTTTTCACTTCTAGATCCCAAACTATTTACCAAGAAAAAAAAAAGTAATTTTTTTCTTGCTTCACATATAGGTGCCTAGACAAAAGGGGTGGCAGAAAAGCCTTCCGTAAGGTCTTATAACTCCAGTTCTGCTGGCTTTATCTACTGGATGACTCTTGGTGCAGCAATTGAAACTCAGTAAATTTTGTAACTTTAAAAATATGCTGGGGGGGAGGCATGGAAAGAAGTGCTTACATGATAAATGTAAAAGTGCTTTCCACATCCTGATCTAAATTGCCAAAAAAAGGTTCAAACCTCATCTTTGGTTTATAGCAAAATTTTTGCCTCCTTCACTGCGTCCCCTCAAATTATCAAGTTCAGCTCCAAGAGACTGACTGTAAGCTAAATCTGAGCTGAAGAATCAAGAAGTTGAGAAAAGATACATTTATATGATCACAGAATAAGGAAGGAAATTTGTTTTTAAACAAAGCGCATAATTCCACTCAGGCTTAGAGATTTGACATTTGAGAGAGGGAGAGAAAAAGTCCTGCCCCAGCCACTGCTCCACACTGGCCCTCCATTTGGAGGAGAGCAAAGGTTTGTGGAGACACATAGGAAAGTGATGGCTGGCCAAAACGAAACAGATTTAAAGTTATCTTTTTGAACATATTTTCGCTTAAAAGCAAAACGAGATGAATTTGAAAAGAGCATCCTCAAATTAAATGGACATCTGTTTAAATGATCTATATTTCTTTAATCTACATGATACCATTGTCACAAATATCTACATTTCCAAAACCAAAACATCAGAAAATAGCTGTTTCTCTCTCCAATCTGCTTTTCCTGCAAATAGTCCATTTCAGTACCTTCCCTGCATGGGTAGTAATGAGGATTTGTAATTTGATTATGACTATCTTTTTTCCTTTTTCTCTCATTAGAAAGTATCAGTAAGCTGATCTAGGGGCTGCTAAGGGCTGGACCCCTACCTGGAGCTGGTAGCTGTGCCAGTGCTGTGACTCATGGGCAGCATAGCCGTGTGCGTGGGAACTCCTAGGCTGGACCAGTTGTCATGGGACTGGAGCATGGAAAGGCAGGCGGAGGAATTGTCGGCATAAGCTGCTGTGAAAACAAGTAAGCACTTCAACACATTGCATTTGAATGAAAGATTATTTGCTCTGATTTTCAAGGTATAGCATTAAATTAACCTTCCCCACTAATTTTTCTGCTTTGAGGGAAGAGGAGGAAAAAAAAAAAAAAAATACACAGAAAAATAAACTCAGCTTCCAATTTTCCTGGCATTGCCTGGCTGATGCACTGTTTCGCTCAGCTTATACCAAAGTCTTATTTCTATGAAGAAACTAGAGACCAAAAAAAAAAAAAAAAAAAAAAAAAAGCAGCTAAAAGCTATCTTCAAGCTACCTACTAATTCAGGACATGGTTATTCAGTCAGAGAGAGAGGCAAGGTTGTTACTTAGCTCTGTCCCAATCTCTCTTCCAAGGCACTTCTCATAGCCATTATCTGCACTGGCATTACCCGCCTGGGTCACAGGAACTTTGAATCACACATCCCAGTGTGGAATTGGCTGACCAGTTTAGCAGAAACACTAGGAAACTAGAACAGGAATCCTGTTCAGCCGTCCATAGCCAGAAAAGACACTCTGCAGCAGCTGGCTTTAAGGGAAGGAGGCTTTTTTTTTAATTTATTTTTCTCCCTTCTTCTGAGAATGGGGAAAGAGGATGAACACAGGAAGGACTGTGTTCTTTTGTTTCAGGTGACAAACTGAACGCAGAATTTTGAGATGGTTAGAGAGTTAGTTTTCCTCTTTAAAATGAATTACAAAGCTATATATAGGACTGACCAGGCTGTGCCTGGAAGAAAGTATATATTAATTCATACTTCAAAATACATTTCTCTTTAAAGGGAGACTTGAACACACATTACAGGCCAATAGGCAAAAATTGTTAATAAGCCTTTGCCAGGAAAGAAAAAAGTCACTGTTCAAAGAAGCCCTGTCTTAAGAGTCTTCAGTGAAGTCCTGGACTCTTAAGTCCAGGGCATACTTCTGAGCACAAAAATTAAATAGTTAGGCAATTTACTTAGCTCTGTATTGCTACTGTGTGCCCAGTTTTGACAGACTTATTGAGGGTGAACATTAATACAAACAGATTGCAGTAGCTTACATCAGTGCCAGTCAAACCAACAAAATGCGGCCTTCAGTTATTTGCTTAAATGTGTTAATAACAAGTGACTGTTAGCAGAATGGGACATATGTTTATTAATTTCATTGTCTTTCCTGTAAGGATTAAAATTCTCATTTTCAAAATTATACTCATAAAAATATAAAAAAATTAACCTTTCTAGTTATAATAACTCAAAAGCACACAACAAAGCTAGCACAGTATAACCTAATTAATTAGCAGGAGACAGAGTTCTAAACAACATCCATTTTCCCACTGTAGGGGCCCTGGGAAACCTACTCATTGCAATTATTCCTTTGCAGCAGTGGCCCTAAGCAGAAGCTCATCTAGGCAGCTACCTCAGTTTCTGTGGCCTCAGTGGGGATCACAGGCCTGGGCGCCCTGGCTAACTTCCCATCTGTACACATCTGCAAAGTAAGACTTACTTGGCGAGTTGCTCCTATGGGTGTAGGGGCTGGGGTATGGGGCCGAGCGGTGGTTCCTCAGTGACGAGTACCTTTCGCAGCCGTGAGCGGGGGAGAGCGACAGCGGGGCTCCAAACTGAGCGTGAGGATTGGCAGGGGGGCACAAAGCCCCACTCCCAGGAATAAGCCAGCTACCTACTGGGGAAAGCAAGAGTTTTTGTAAGGACAGAGCAGCCAGGCAGCGGAGCAGCCGTGCTGCACCAGGAAAAGCAATCAGGCACCAAGGTGAGACACACGCTCACGAAAGGAAACCGAGTGGCAGGACATCTGAAAAAATGGATCTCCCAAACTTTCTTAAATGATCATATGAGGGGAAAAAAAAGTATTATTTAAAAGTCCTTGAACAGATTAAAAAAAAAAAAAAAAAAAAAAAAAAAGCATTTAATTACAAGGAAGCACTGAAATGGTTAAACCGTGCCTTAAGCAATGTCTGCTCATTCTCCATGCTCAGCAGCAGTTCGCATATCCTCAGTTTTAAGTTGCATTTTTGGGATCACAATTCAAATCTATGCTTTGAGGTTTCTCAAACTGCCAAGAAAATTCCTTAAAGACTGTTGCAGTTATGTTTTAGCAGTAACTCTTCAAAACAGAAATCATATAAAAATTGTAATGCTTTCCTTTTTTGCAGATCTAAAAAGGTAGCTTTTTAAGTAAATACTTCCAATTTTCCCAAATTAAAGAGAATTCTGAACAGATGCAATACCTATTATATCTAATCAAAAATGTAACAAAAAATTACAAACCTTTACAAGCAGCATTCATAAGGATTGGTAATATTATTCTCTCATAACTTACAGTATGAACTATGCCAGTCAACAAACTCCTCTAAGTTTTGCTTAATGCAATTGATAAAATGGAAGTATACACTGTTATGTACATAATAAAGAGCAAAAGCAAGCATACATTGGGAATACCCAGACTGCTGGTTGTCTCCCACTTCCTCCATTATGTCTTTGTGATCGCTTCTGTAACAGAAAACACCCTGAATTAGTTATGAGTATGTTTTCACAAATCTTGACAGAATTCCACAAACTTTAGAACTGAGTGTATTTAGGAGCTCTTACCTTTCTTTTGCATCAAGAAATGCCTTTGCAAATGGATTGTACTTAATTTTTAAAGCTGTGATCTAAAAACAACAAATATTTTAATTTACAAGTATCACTATTCATTATCATACAGAAATTAAAATTTAACTTAGAATTACATACTGAAGAAAATAAAACCACTGATTCCAAAGATATGAGATTAGGGCCATAATGCAAACCTCCGTGCATCACTTACACAACACCTATAAGCACATATAAGCATATATATATATATATATATATATATATATATATATATAATGTCACTTAAACAGCATTTATATGTCTTAAGTATTAGCAAAGGGCTAGAAATTCTGCCAAATTTTAAAAGAAATACATCATGAGCTGACTTAATGACTTGGATTTATTAAGGACCTAAAGAAAGAGTTCAGAAAGGTAACATGCTAAAGACTTCTAAAGAGCTGCAAATTTCAGGACAGAACAGAACAGGCAGCCATGCAGATCCAATAACAGAAAACATTATAGAATCATTAAATGTAGACATTTTGGCTAACAAAGTCAGTTTTAAAAATGGCATGTCCAGTTATTTCACTATGCACTTAAAAATGACAATCATATCTCATCACGCTTCCTTCTACAAGTAATCCTTGAGCCAAGATTACCCCTGTACAGTAAATTTACAGTATATATTGAGACATTGATTAGAACGTTGCATTATTCCACATTCACAGAGCTTCATATATATTAAATTCAGTTTTACATTCAACCTCTAATGAAACAGAGAAAAGTGAAAAAAAATGTGCTAAGGGGCCTGCTATTTTGCTTTGTAACTTGCACTTTACCACCTCAAGGGATGCAAGTACCAGGAGGTTTCTTCCCTGCCGAGCATACCTCCTCGTTCTGGTATGCCGTCACCGCTATAAACTGCGTCTCCGGGAAGGAGTGGCTGGTGATCATCCGCTGTGGGCCACCCACTCTGACAATGTGAATCCTGGGCTCATACTTGTGCAGGGAGTTCAGCATGATCTGCGAGGAAGCGGAGAGAGAAGTTAGGCAGTGATGGAGCAGAAGCAGTTCACGATGTGCACAGAAAGCACTTAAAGTAACTCCTGGTTCATCCATCTTTCTAACAAAGAAGAAAGAGGCAACAAGTCTCAATAAATCCTCCAGCTGAAGCCACAAGGAAAAGAAGATGCTTCAGGCAGACACCCCGACATTTGGCTCCGTGCTCACGACCCGGTACTTCTGATACGGCAGCTTACGCAGCCTCACTCACGCAGGGACAGACGCACCCACGCCGCTTGCCTCACCAAACATTCAGAGAGGAAAGATGCGAACAAACCAAAACAAGGCGCCCACCCTGCCCAAAGGTGAGTCCGGATGGAGAGGAAACCAAATGCTCGGGAAAAAACAGACGGACCAGCAGCCCGACTGCTCCCCCCAGCCCGCCGAGCAAGGCAATGTGTGCCGAGGGGGCAAAGCGGGGCTCAGCGGCCGCATCCCGCATGGGAGGCGAGGGAAGGGGGCCGGGCAGCGCTCACCTGCCCGCCGCCGTTGAGCTTGTTGGTGAGCTTGACCTTGCTGAAGGAGACGGGCGCCTTCATCCAGTGCGCGCCGAAGTTGGGCGAGTCGGGGTGGATGTAGACGCAGCTGGGCGCCTGCGGCTCGGGCTTGCCGCCCGGCACCCACTCGCCGTTCACGTACTTCCAGCGGTGCCCGTCGGCCGCCGCGAAGTCCAGCAGGAAGGAGTACATGGCGTTGGGGTCCAGCCCCGACACGCTCACCTTCAGCACCGGGAACATCCTCCTGCGGGGCGACACGGAGAGGCGCGAGGCACGGCGGGGCCCCGCGCGCACGGCGCCGGCCCCACGGCCCCCGCCGCGCCCGCCTACCTGCCGTTCTTGGTGACGATCATCTCGTTGGTGAGCTCCTTGAAGCGCAGCCACAGCTCGCCCTCCTCGAGCGCCACGCGCAGCTCGCGCTCCGTGGGATCGCCCTTCTCGCTGCCCGCCTGCAGCTCGCTCTCCACGGCGCTCAGCAGGTGGTCCACGCGGTACTGCAGCGCCTTGCCCGCGCCCTCGGCGCCGGGGGAGCCCATAGCGCTGCGCTGCGCAGGCAGTGGCAGCACCTCGGCGACCGGGGCGACCAGAGCGAGCAGCGGCGCGGGGCAGCGCCCGCACTTATGGCCCGCCGCGGGCGGCCGCGCCGCTACGTCACGGCGCCC
>VWPW01003908.1:23317-101649 GCA_013389825.1 Crypturellus undulatus | reverse complement strand
AAATGGCCCATCCCGGCCGCGGCCTCGCGGGCCGCCTCCCTCGGCGGGACCGGACCGGCTCGCGCGGGAGGCGCCGCTGGCACCGGCGAGAGCGGGGAGCGCTCCGCTCCGCTCGCCCTCCTCCTCGCAGGTCGCTTGCAAGGTGGTCCCGATCCCCTCGTCGCACACGGCGGCCCTTCGGCTTAAGTGAGCGCTGGCGTTAGTAGCGACAAGCTTCGCAGTCGCGCGGTGAGAAGCTCAGAACAACCAGAAAGCTAAAGTTTCTGCATAAATCAGCTGGCAATAAATAAAGAGGAGTCATAGTAAAAGCATCTGCCGCGGGAGCTCCGGCTCGTGTCCCGCCGCTAACGCGGCCAGAGGCTTCACCCGGGAGAGCCGCCCACACGCGCAGCCGCGGCGGCCCCGAGCCGCGCTGCCTGCGCAAACAAAATACATTAAATTAAGTTAAATTAGGAGATCCCCAGATCGGATCATAACGGGCGACTTTGTTTCTTACGGCAGGAGAAACGCGCGCCCGTTTCCGCGGGCCGGGCTGGGGTTTTGCCTCGCGGGGACGGGGGGGGGCACTTGCCAAGGCGCGGGGCTTGCGCTGCCGCTGCTTGGCGCCGAGGCGAGGGGCAGAAGGGGCATTTCGAGCCCCTGCCTCCCGCCGCTGGATTTAATAGTTTGAATTCTCGGGGCTGTGGTGTGAGGGAAGCAGTTTATTACCTTTCTGTGAGAATCTCCGCAGAGAGGGCGAGAGAGGTGACAATGAGCAGGAAATAGTTCAATGGGGTCTCTTTAAACAATAACAAGTTCTTTAAATGGGAGCAAAGGCGAGGGGAAAGAAGCGGCGCGGTGTAAAAATAACGCTTTAAAAATACGCTTATTGCCGCTCTCCAAAGTTGCTACTGGAATTTCGAGATTTTCTCTTCAAGAAGAAGCGCCTCGGAGATCCCGGGGAACACGAGCGGACTGGGAGGTTTGGGAAGGACGGGCTCGGGAGAGGGCAGCGCTCCGCGGCGCGGAGAGCGGCGCAGCCCCGGCGCCTGGAGCGCAGCGCAGCGGCCGCCCGAGGGGGTCTCGCTGCGGCGCGGCGCCGAACCGCCCCGAGCTCCCGCCGCCGGTTTTCAGTTTCTGCTTGGTCCAGAGCTGCGACTCAACTCACGGCTCTGTCTTCATTACACGGCCCCGTCGAGTAGTGCGGAATTAACTTACTCGATTCCGTAGAGCTTAAAAAAGCTATTTAAAATGCCGAATCTCATATCTTCAATTATTCTTCAGGGGGAAAAAAATCTCCCTGCAGTTAAATTCCTGCCTTAAAGTTTCCTAAAGTTTTTTTTTTCCTTAAATACCTATCGATCACTTTATTTTCTTTAATCATCTTTAGATAGGCAAAGCCACACTTTCAAGAAACAACAGGAGAACTGTATTAGGCATTTATTTCTCTCAATGCACTGCATTAAAAAAAAACACAGAAGCATCGAAGGAAAAGCAGCATCAAACGCGGAGAGTCACTTTTCGCCTTTCGGAAGGTGAAATTTCAAATATCTGATCAGTGCCAGAGTCCAGCACCAAGAGAAGCGAGTCCCAGAGAGGGTCTCTCGCACTCCATGCAATGAAGGGGGAGAAGGGATCTTTACCCCGTCGCAAAACCCATTTCCCTTTCAGGATACAGTCGGGGCGGGGGGTGGAAGAGGTGGTTGTTGCTGTTGTTGTTGTTGTAATGGATTCAGTGTAGGGCAAACCCAGGTCTCAAGTCCGCTTCACCTAGCAGTGAATATATTCAAGTGCTGAAAGTAGCGAAAAACTGGAATTGAATTGGGCGCTTTTAGTGAGAAATTAATGATTAAAAAAAAACCAGTAAGGCTAATCTGATTGTGTATTTAGGATATCTCAGTTTAAAACACATTATTCTGGTTGTCCCATACTAATGCTTCAAGGAATGGCTAATTCCAATTTTATACACACACACACACACACACACACACACACAATGAATGATACATGGGAAGAGACCCTAACCCCTTTGGTAACAGAAATGTTACCTATCTGATCAATTCCTTACTTTTTGCACTGATCATTCTCTTTAAGCAACAGAAAGAGAGTTGAGATCGAATTTAATTCAATATCTTTCACTTTGTCAGGACAAAATTACGTTTCACTTGACTGAGCCATGCCATACCTCCCAGGGGAATCTTGCATGTGCCACACTTTAGTTGGTCCTTCAAAAGTCTAGCTTACATTTTAAATTACAATAATAATAAAGCTTCCAAAAGCATTCCATAATCTTTAGAGTAGAAAACAAAATACTAAGTTTTTGTCGCTGCTGCTCTCTCAGCTTGTGCTGCTGCCCTCTTTTTCATTTTATTTCCTTCTCCCTCTTTCTGATCTTAATTGCACTTTGGTTCTCAGGAGAGAAAACTCCCCGCTCTCACAGCCCTTTCAGCGAGAGCTGCCGTGCATGACAGTTTACAGCCAAAAAACTTCCTCCAGCCGAACGGCTGTAAAGGCTCCGCATTTATAGCAATGCCCTGCCCTTGCGCGGGGCGCGCCGCAGCCTCCGGCCGTTGCCTCGGGCCCCTCGCTCCCTGCCCTGAGCCCCAGGCAGCCCCCAGCCCGGCGGCAGCCCCTGCCCGCCCGGCAACGCGAGGGCACCGGCTCTGCCGGGGCAGGGGCTGCTCCTGGGGATGCAGAGCCAAGCGGGCGCAGGGCCGGTGCTGCAGGTAGCTGTTACGTGCTCTGTCCTTCGGCCCGCAGACCAGCGGGACACAGTCACCAGCGTCCCTTGTGCTCCATCAGGCTCCCTGCACACACGTTCACAAACACGTATATGCCCACGCACACACATGCCCACGCACCGGCTCCCGCACCCTCCCCGGCTCCAGGGCTGCTTCCCACGGCGCCGCGGCCACCCCGGGAGCTGCACGAATCCAGCGTTGGCAGCAACACGGGGCACTCGGCAAGCACAGAACTTTAAACCTAACTTCCCCGGGTCAGAACATTCCTGAAACTCCTGAAAAATAAATTTCTACTTCCCATGCCTCAATCCACTTTTTTATTATTATTATTCCCAGAAAAATAAATATATTGAATATATAATAAATATTTTTATCTCTATATACCTGTACTTATACATTGCTTTTTCTTGATTACTTGGAGGAATATTCTGCTGATACTACTGCTAAAGCACTGTATAATAATGTAAATGCCATTTTCATAAGAAGCATCTGGATTTTTTTGTTGTTTTAACATACTTTTTCCTTAAATGCAGTGCTTAAACAAGGACTAACCTAGAAAAAGAAGTCTTCAAAAAGGTTACCTTTCTGAACCCCAAGGTAGTACCATATAGCCTACACAGCAAAAAAAAAAAGACAATGTATGAAAGAAAACAATGTTTTTGCTCATTGGAAGCCCTTATATTATGATTATTAAGATTCTGGAATAATAATGCCTCAGATCTTCTGTTTTTAATCTTTTAAATTTTTTTAATCTTTACGAAATAGGTCTGTTTTTTCAATTAAAAAAAAAGTGTTTAAAAACATGTGCCTCACTGGCAGTCTGAATGGAGGAAAACATGTTGATTTTGGTTTGTTTTGCTTTCATCCTTTAGCATTTGAGAGCACAGGGCAAAAGCAGAGTGCCATCTTGCACTTTTTGAAGGTGGCAAAACTCCCGTTGACTTAGTCAGATCTTTGCTTGAGTACTGCTAAGTACCCTCTCCCTCTCCATCTCAAACGCTCAGATCCTGAGATTTCCCTCATGAAAGTCAATGATGAAACTTTCAATGACTTCAGCGCCGGCTGCATTAGACAGCACCAACCGGGGAAAAACAACAAAATAAGTTGAAACTCGCACAAAAGCCCTCGAGTGAGAGTCTGGCCAAAAGACGGATTAAATTAGCAAAGCTGAGAGCAAAGTAATTTTAATTCAACCTCGTTATTTTTGGTTATAATATCCTTTTCAATATCTTAATGATGTTGCTTAGAAGACGAAAGCTATCTAAGCCAAACAAACTGGGGTGACCTAGTGGGAGCAAACAGATGACACAAATAACAGCCCACCACCACTCTTAACAGCCCATTTCTTTTAAAATTGCAAGGAGGAACAGACACCATCAAAGACAAGTAACAGAGTACGATAGTTTACTGCCTTATCCTGGCCTCAAGGATAAATCTGAAGAAAGAAGAGCGCAGACCTATGCTGCTCCAGAGGCTGCAGCAGCCTGATGCAGGGAGTGCTGGCCTAACCGTAAGCATCCTACCTGGAGCCCTGTGGGAGCTCCTGTCATGAACTTCAACCCACGCAGCCCCCAAAACCTACTAAGGTCAACAGGACTTTATTTCTTGCTAGAACATGCTTAGGTGAGTTTAAAAGCTACTGTTCCAGTCTCAAGTGCAAAAGTCATCAAATATTCTGACATTTTCATTAGTAATGAAAGCAACATATTTTTATTGCAAATAATATTGAACATTATGTCTCTTCATCAAAGTATACACAGTGCTAATAACTAAACACGCCATACTTTACATTCCCTTCGGAGTTCTTTTAATATCAGTAAAATATTTTTAGGAATTAGGGAATCCATAGTACCTCCTTTGAGGCTTACTTACAACAAACTGGGAGTGTCACTGCTACCTCAAATATTTTATAAATGAGGATAACATTTCTAGTATTCAACAGGCCACCTGTGCCTAATCTTGATTATCTCACGCTCCTGAAATATTAATTCCCTTGCACGTGACTTCAGGAATTACAACATTTTTGAGCCTTTTACTTCTAAGACCATTTTCCTTTTATTTATTTTTCCTTACTCTAGGTTATTCCTTCATTTTACAGGATAAAAGCACCTGATATATTTATGATATAAATATATATATGATATATATATGTGTATATATATGTATATTTATATATGATTTAAATAGATATCTAAATATAAATATGATATATAATGCAAGTATAAATATCATATGTGATATTTATGATACAACACATATACAAATCTCTCTATATGATATGTATTTAAAATAAAACTGTCAAGGAAGTTATCTGAGAGAAAACTGTTTTCTTTTTGCCCCTCATATGAGATAAGCTCCACTGATTGATACCAACGGCTCTGCATAATGCTGATCCTGCCCATATTTTTAAAATTCATCTTAATGAAGTTGGCTCTTAGGAGAGCACTGGAACTTAATTTAGGTATTACCTGAACTCCCAGGTAGCATATTTTATATCAACTAATCTTTTTTTACACTCTTCCGTTATCTCCTCTCTTCCACTGCTCTAGACCAAATTAACTTCTACTTTCTTCCAAGCTACGCATTACCTGTTTGTACTCCATATACTCTTCATGCATTCTCTTAATCTTACCCACACTTGCTTCACCAGTAAGAACAGCATCTGCACATCTCAAAAATAATTTCATGTTATTAAGAATATGAAAAAACTCCAAAAGCATCAACTCACCATCATATCATCCTGCAAATCTTTTTATTCCCATGATGGTCTGGCGAGAGATTTTGCAGTGAAAGGTCCATACATAGCATACATTGCAGTAGCCTCAATCTTAAAATCTGAGCAAGAAATAAATAGGCAATACTCACTGCAAGGCAGCTACTGCAGAGAAAGGAGAAACTACTGCTACAGCACCTCCCTGAAATAGGAGGTTTGGGTCTTTTTCAGGGAGTTAAGGTGCAAACTAATGTCACCTGCTTACTGCCCTGCTGCTATGAAGACCTGGAGAGCAGCGTCCAGGAGTGCAAACTTGCTTGTGTTTCTGTTTCATGACCAGCAGTGTGCAAAGGGGCCCTGTCAGTCCTGCTGGGGCAGCACTGAGCCTTTTCCTGTTAAAGGTACCTACCAAGCTCTGACAAAAAGAAATGTTTCCTGTAGTTCCCTATTTTGACCTCAAAGGTTAGTTTCATCATGGTCATTTTTTCCCCTATGCTACCTAATGAGCTTAGCACTAGGAAGCCAGGTTATTTGACATATAGCACAAGAGGTAGGAGAGCTGATTCAGAGAGCTTCACCATTGACTCACTGTCTTGCATTGGGCATTCTCCAATATCTTCATGTTGGTAAACCTCTCTATTTCACAGCGAAATTCTACAGAATTTTGCAATGGTAACATTTTTCAGGTAGCCATTTCTAACAAAAATAAGTATCAGAGAAGCTGTTCACAGACAATAAAAAATAATTATATATCAGAATAGAAATTCATCACCTCTGTTCTCAGGCAGTGCAAGTCTGGTTTGTTTCTCCTACACGGTGCATTTTGCCTGCTAGATGCTTTTAGGACACCTGCGCTTTTACCAAAATGGTGGTTTTACTCCCACTCAGTTCCAGCATTCTCCACACGCTGGTTCACTTTACACTTCCAATTTGCTAAGGAAAAAAACTGCATAGTAAAAAAGGCCTAGCTGAGCCATACCATCTTTTCCAGCATGTAAGGCAGCAGGATCATGCTCAGATGCAAGAGTTGATAACGCGCAGCAGATAACAGACATGCAGTGATGGCACCACGTAAGAATAACCAATGCACGTGCTAGAAAACCTCATGGACGCTGCAGACACTTAAGTCTCTCTTTGACATTTGGGCATGTTAGACACTTTCCCACAAAATATTTCTTGTTCTTGCTAAGAAATGTCACTTGTGACCTAGGACTCATGGTCCATATACTTTGATGTCCCACGTAACACTGGTAATACATAGGGAGATGCAATTCTTCATCCTTGATTATGCAGATTATTTGTATCATTTTTAGTCAGACAGGTCTTTGAAGCTCTAATGATTCACTTACTCCACAAAGCATGAAGACTTACAGGTGCTGTACTTTTTGAAAACCAGATTGATTTTAAATGTTCCTCTTATCTGCTTTGCTTTGACCATTACACTAATTAAAATTTCCTTTTCCTGTGAGACTATTTTATATCTAGCTCAAATAAGTAGATGATCACTATATTCCTGAGTTATTTTATGTATAGTGTATAGGCACCTTGCCTAGAAAAAAAAAAGTGCTAAATCCCTGTATTAATTTAAAGTGGACTCAGTTAACTCAACCAAGTCACTTTACAGAAGCACAATTTTAACGACACAATGTACTAAGCTTCTTGCTTTCAACTCTGATTCCAACAGCCTAGTATCAGATTCTTAGGTAAGAACCACTGGACAAAAGCAGATCAGCTCTCAGCTCTACAGCTATTTCTTTTTACAGCTTTGGATCTGAGGGAATCTTCTTTCTCAAGCTTTCTCTCATCATCTTATATTCCCCTGTGGATGTGAGATAATTGAAGAAGGTGAGTCATTTATTTAAAAGTTAATGATCAAACAACAGGCTAATTTGCTCAGAGCTCTAAAAGACAATAAATAAATAAATAAATTCAGGTGTACCCAACTATTATTAGTAGTAATTTAATTGTATAATATCCCTCAATAATAACAGGATTGCTCTCTTCTGAGAAAGCACAAGCTTACAATTTTTGGTGGCTAGCTAGTCAATGTTGTGCTATACATCTCTTACACCACGATAACTGACTAGAGGGCTCGGATCAGTACCCTTAATGAATAAAACAGTGAATCTTCATGCCTTGTGCTGACATTTTCTTTACAAATGTGTGTGTCTAAATTCTACATTGGAGCAGAAAAGGATGTTGATCCCAATAATGCCTAAGTAGACCAGTACTTTTGATACTTTCTAATTCAATGGGTGTTTTGGAGTTTGCAAGTTAGTTCGTGCAACCTTAGTGCCCTTCTCAGTGACTCACATCTGTATTTGCAATGCCCTTTACCCAGCTCCCCACCATTCTGTGCAGTTTTTCTCTTACAAGCACTGGAAACTTTTGACATAACTGCAGGGATATTCCAGAGGAACATCAGCTAGAAAGCTGAAGGATTCAAAGATACATGAAATCATATACATGATCCTAAACATTCAATCTGCATTACATTTCTGTTCTTGCAGAGGTGCTTTGCCATCTGAGAACTCCTCATAAGTGGAATCTGCTGATGCTGCCAGCTGTGCTTATCTAAGCTGGTGGGTTATTTGCAATCATAAACATTCCCTTTGCATCCCTGTTGATGTAATAAGCAAACTAATCTTCTAGGCCCACTGTAAACTTTTAATGTCCTTTCTGAATTTTAAAAAAGAATTGTTAAACTTGGGTCAAATCAAAAGAAACCTCAACCAGGCTGATTCAATATTACAAAAATACACCACAAATTGAAGCATTTTCAGATTCTGTTCCACAGGTATCTAGCTTATTTGTGTTTAACGTTGGCTTTGTTACAACTTTCTGTTAGAAACCAGATGGAAATTTTCAGTTATGCTGGTCTGCTATTTAAGGTGCATTGATTCTTTTCAAAATCTCATGGAAGAAGATGTTCTATATCTCTAGGAACTCACTTTTGACTCTGTCTTTCCAGATTTTAAAGGAGAGAGCCAGTCTATGTGACTAATTTGAGCAGTAGAACTACTTCACATACTTCAAGCCACCTTCCTTCAGAAAAAATGAAAATCACTTAAAGAAGTCCAATTCCTTGACAGTTATCATAAAAACAGAGTTTAATTCAAGACTTCACCTTTGGCAAAGGTCTCCTTTCACGCATTCTCACACTCTATACTTACAGTACAAAAATTTCTATTCAAATAGCAACCATTGTGATGCACTTAACATAGCCTTCAAAGTGTATTCAAGATTTTTTACCAACTTTATACCTAAAATACAGTAATATGATATAGAAAACTGAAATATCACTAAGCTAAGTCAGAGTATACATTTCCAATCAAGAAATTAGAAAATCTGCCAACTCATCGTATTAATGAAGTCTCATGCTAGAACAATTCATGCATACTGGTTACATCTTATAGTTTTTACTTAGGTAAAACATCCTTTTGAAGATAAAGAAAATATTTAATGAGTAATATGCATAAGGATAAAGCTGAAAAAAGAACAAAAACCCTCATAGTACTCATGGATTTTGTTCTTAGAAAAACAATGGTGGTTTGTACCCATATTTTCCTTGTTTGCACCCGTATTTTCTTTTATATTATTTTGATATAATTGTTCTGATTTGCATCATGAATTACAGTGTAAAGACAACAAGAGAGAATATATTCCAAGATTTCCTTCCAGAAGACAGAGGATTGAAATAATTAATATCTCCAGATTTTTTTTTTTAACTTTTCTCTAAAACACCATGTGTTGCCACAAGGAGATTTTGGCAAGGCACTTGTTTTGGGGAGAGGGGGGAGGAGAAGGAAGAGGAGGAGTGGAACCTTGAAATCTCCACCTTTTGGCCGTCTCAAGTGCTTGTCTGCCTGGAAGCTCAATATGATGCAGTTAATGACCAGCAGCCCTCCACCCGCAGTGCTTCCTTTCCTTTCTCAAGGCAGCTGTGCTGACAGTATGGCACCTTCTTTAAAGGAATTCAGTTTTATGGAAGCTGATCTCTGTCAGGAGACACGAGTGGCCAGAAGTTTTTGGCTGCCCCATGTATTCTCAAGCAAAATCACCACATTTCATTGCAAATGTCTAGAGAGAATGTTAAACGAAACATCTGAAACCCATTTTTTCTGCAAGGTCCAAAGGTCTCCTTCTGGCCAGATGCAGTTTAAATGCTTATGCTAAGCATTTATGTATGCTAAGGTTCCTTTGCTTATCTTAGAAAACAAGTCTCTTAGACCAGTATATCTCACTTGCAAGCATCTTTATTCCTCAGTGTTCTGCACAAGATTTATTCTGCTTAACTTCCATTCTATTCCTCCTACACATATTTTCATAGACAGCCTCTAACAGGTAAGCATCTGTTAATCAGTGGTGCTAGATAGCCACATTTCCTACCACAGTCAAATACTTTTCAAAGTAGGATACATAACTCTTAAATTCCTTTTGGCCCTGAACCTTCTTCCCTCCTCTGCCCCAGATCTACACAGTATATATATACCTAACTTTACTCACTCAAGAAATTGTATTAGCCTTAGTAAGTCTGTTAGTCTGAGCAAAGTGGTTGCAGAAATAAACTTTTTAAATTGGATTCACATATCTAGAGTTAACCAAGGAAGTTTGATATATATTTTTGGTCTTAAGAACTAAAAAAGAATTAAAATGACAAGAAAAGATACACAAAAATTCTACTATAAATATATCATTATCTTCAGTAAATAGATATACTTAAAAAAACACTCCACAGCAAATTCTTAAAAATTAATACACTAATTTGGAATCCCATGAAGTCTATTGGGAAATACTGCTGTCAATCTGCTGTAGCTTGTAGTGAGAGATGGCAGTAGATAGTGCTAACACAGACATTAGGATCCTAGTCTTTCTTCCAGCAGGAAGAACAGCCTCAAAAGCATTATTAATATTTCCCCTTAGTATCACCCAGCTCTCACGAGAGGAAGAGGTGTGGCAGAACTGTTATCTCCAGGCTTTGATTCACAGAGGCCTACAAAAGCCACCTGAAGGATGGAAACAGAATAAAAATCTTTCCTCCAACACAGCATAACACATTAGGGATGAGAGAGTTTTTGGCCTAACCTTCTACTTGTGTGAAAACAGCAAATTACCATTCTGTGCCAGGATTTTACTTTACCTAGTTCAAGTTAATACAGATTTATTCCCCTTCTTAACTATGCACACATTTCTTGAGTGTACAGGTAAGTACACAACTGAAAATCAACTATTACAGATGGCTTTATAATTAACTGAAGTAATTTTGGGTTTGCTACAAGGTCCCATGAGACTTCTCAATTATAGCTCAAAACCAATAAAGTGAATTTATGCAACAATAAAATTTCTTTCCCCTCCTATAGTGTCAGTTTAGAACTAGGAGGAATTAGACATCTTTCTTTTGATTTTGATACAAAAAAAACACTAAAATATTTCTTGATTATGAAACATCAGAAACATCAGAAAGGGGCAAATATTCTGATATTCTAATCTACATTTTAAAATATGTAAGTTCAATAAGTAATCATTAAACTACTAAATAGTGAATATTATTCTAATTTAGGAGGAATATATATTTTGATCTTCCATCCCACATGCACCTAAAAAACTATGCACATAACACTGAGGAATTCCTTCACGTTCAAAAACTATTTTGGAGAGAGTCTTCTTCAAGAGAACACGCCTGTAGAAGCTTCAGGTAGAGGAAGGCAGTTGCCTATTTCACACTTTTTTTTTTCCTCGCTGAAACACAGTTTATGAAAAGCAGTTTTTTTAATATATATTGCCAGAAGCTGCACTCCTCATGCCAAACTCTCTGAAGGTCTTGCATAAAAAAGCAGTCAGCAAGAGCACATTATTCTGAGAAGGAGATGCTGACATGCCAACTTAGCAATTAGTGTCCTTTAAAGAACACTAATGATAGTTAGCAAAGAGATGGTTTTTGTTTTGTTTTGTTTTGTTTTGTTTTCCTTAAAATTTCTATTTCCTCCTTCCGAACCAACCTGTCATAAACTGGGGAGGGGAAAAAAAAGGATTTTTTTTTTCTGGAAATATCTTCACTCCAAAGGAATGTGAGAGTAGATGGCTTTAGCGCTTTGTCTCATGAACAATTATTGTCGTTTGAATGTATTTCTCCTGCCAAAAGTATCCAGATTAAAGAAAATCAGAAATGTGTTTGTGGTTTTTTTTTTGGAGGGGGAGGGAAGGCACATTTAACTTCAGATTTCACCCAGACCATTGGTTGGGTTAAGTTAAAAGGTAGATGTTGAGTCAGTTCTCATCACCATTCATGCCAGATAAATAATTATTATACAGTACAGTGAAATATTGTGTGTCTCCCTTTCTTACTGGTCCCTTGACACCTTTGAGCACATGTTCTCTGTTAGTCTAACAATGGAAACTGATGAATTTTAAGACCTATTTTTCTACAGTGATGACATTTTCATTAAAGAGGCTGTATTCCAAACTTAGTTTAATTAAAAAAAGCAAAATATTAAGAAGAAACATTGACTTTATTAGACACTGCCTATAATTTTCCATCTAAGATTCATAAAAC
Source organism: Crypturellus undulatus (assembly GCA_013389825.1). Taxonomy (NCBI): domain Eukaryota; kingdom Metazoa; phylum Chordata; class Aves; order Tinamiformes; family Tinamidae; genus Crypturellus; species Crypturellus undulatus. The sequence continues at coordinate 89,663 of VWPW01003908.1, read as the reverse complement.
TACCTATAAACTGTCTCAACTTTGCTACTTTTTTTTTTTTTACTCATTAGCTAATTTAGATAAAATTTTCCTTTTCCTCATGGAAAACTCACTGCGATGATTACTATAGTACTCATCATTTTCAAGTCATTTCCCCAAAAGCATAACAGGAGTGAGTAAGATGAATGTAGATAAATCAGAGATGAATTTAGGTAAATCAGGATGCTGTGTCCTGGTTTACACTATGGCAATTATTTTCCTAATTTCTAATCTTGATTTTTAATCATTGCCTTATACTTAGCAAATATCTCCCTTATTTTCACACATTTCAGAATAGTGAAACATGTGGAGAATGCCTTTTTTCCTTCTTGTTTCTTGTGAGTCTCTTAATTTAGTTTTCCATATTATATTAAATAGAGTTCAATTTGGAGGGACAGAGTTAGTTGCTTGGCATGGTTTCCTGAGGACCAAACAACAGTATGTAGCATAATGCATGCATGAGCAAGTTTAGAACCTAGTCTTAAAATTGTAAGGAGAAAACATTTTTGGCTTCAGTAACATTATAAGTAAGTAATGATTTCAAGTAATGATTACAACCCTTACAGAAGTCAACAACCAGATCTGAAAATTTACCCACCTAAAGCAGATCATATATAGTCTTCAGATGAGGGACATGTCATGTTATAACATGACTCTTTAATCTGCCCAGTTGCTCTGTTTTAAGCAAAAAGTACAATAGATCACCTCAGCCTTTTGTAAATATATTGGTATTTGCTACTTAATCAGATATTCCCAGGCCTTAAGCATACAAGTACACAGCAACATCTCAGAAACTATGTCATTAAACCGAGATGTTTAACAACCTAAATAAGGCAGTATGATGCCATGACTAGGTGACATTACAAACCCCTTAAAGATTCTCAAACTGCTCACAAAAGGGATATGCAACAGATGCATCTTAAACACAAAACTCAGTAATACAGCAATTTCAGGTGACTATGCTGGTGGCTCAACGTTAGGCTTGGAGGTTAGCAGTTGTGCATTAGTCCTGAAAGACACTGACCAAAACTGGAAAGCCTAAAAGGGATGAGTTACTTGTCAAGTAGCACCTCATTGCAAAGATATTGCTTCTTCAGCTTATCTCCCAGCTGGGGGCTATGTATTTCCAAGTTCTTTCTGGAACACAGAACAAACTTCCTGAGCCTCAGCATTTTGTAAGCATCGTTATTTGCCTCTGAAAGTTCTTTATGAACTGATCACATCCAGTAATGAGGTAAATAGCAAATATATATATATATATGTATTTATATACTCAAATCTGTACCAAAGTAGTGGGACTGTAAGTGATCTGCAAGATGACTGCAGTAAGGATCCTGTTTTGATCAGCCTTATACAATAACTGTATAAAAAAGTTCTGTAGGATTTCCAGTGCTCTGACGTCTCAGGAAGGAGGCAAAGATCAAATATCCCAGGTTTGTAAGACTAGAGTGGCCATGAGAAAGTAGCATTTGATGGAGGGAGAAGGAATAGATAGATCTTATGAGAGTTACAAGAATTATCTGATTTCAGCCCAAACACAGAGTTTGTTTTCTTTGTGGTGCCTATGAGAGTTTTAAATTACTAATACGTTTCTTTTGAAACATACTTTGAAACAATTTTTTTTCTTGCACTGACTGATACACACGACTAGAAGATAGAAACAATATAGTTAAATAGGTATAGGTATATTTCTTGGTCTTTACATTATTTGTCATCTTATATTACCATTCCTTGCGCCCTGTTTTAGATTACGGTTAATTAGGTACAAATTATAAAAATATGATTTTAGATTGTCTTTCAGTTCTGTAACAAAAACTTCTAAATTCTCAGTAAGAACTTTTAAACTTTCACTGGAGACTAATGGAGCTGCTAGGGCACATTCATGCACTTCTACCAAAATGCCCTCCTGAGTGGCTGCAGTCTGCACTGGTTTGGGTTTCCAAATGACTTCAGATATGATATCAGTGCTTCTAGATGACAGAATAACAGCATACTTCTGCACAGCAGCTGATCACTAGAATTTGTTTAATATTGAAAGGGCAGAGGAATCAGAAGATTAAAACCTGGTTATCTAGGTCATATTCTTGACAATGCAAGTTTTTCTCCTATTACACTGATAAACTGTAAATTGCTAGGGAATTGCTGGAAGGGATGACAGCATTTTGTCACAGTTGTGATTAAAAGGCAGAGACAGCTTCAGAATCCTTAGGGCCCCTGTAAATTGCCTCCCTCGTTGTCCTATTTCAAGTAGAATTTCACTCTTAGAAATTGGGGCATGAGGGGTGCAGGGGATTTCAGGTGGAAATTCTCCTAGCAAATTTCCGTTCTGTCCGAGAAGCGTCGCAGGGACAACCAGCAGACGTGAACTCTCAGAAGAATTCTGCTAGTGCCTCTTAGAGTTTGCCAGCTTTCACAGGTCCCCAAGGAAGCGGGAGAATTCACATATAAAGTCAATATAACACAATGTGCTGCAGAGCAATACTTGACTGTTTTGAGGCTTGATATTAGGGATGAGGCATCTATGGGCATCTTCCCTATGCACAGCACTGCCTAGGAAGCCAAGGGAGCTTGTTCCATAGCAGGACTACCAGCCTGCTCTGACCCCATTTAATGATCACTCCATTTAACGGGTAAGAAGCAATGTGTTGTGCTTATCTCGAGCACAAGGTGCTTCATATGCAGTCATACCTTTCTTAAAGGAGGTGAATTTATGAGAGATACACTGTTTTAATTTAACATTTTTTTTCTTGGTTGCTTATACTTGTTTTGAGTTGATCTTTTAAGCTTATATGGTAGCTACACTCTTTTTTTATGGTTTTAATGACAAAAAATTGGGACAAAATTTTATCCTTCTGAAGCTGGGAAAATGAGAGTTGTGCTTTTTCTGCCTTTCAAGAGTTTGTGTTTCTCTTAATCAGAAGAACACTGTGCTAGAAGGTTAGTAGTAAAAATCTGAGGCCTTTCTGTACTCTAGCAGCCAGTTCATTGCTAGAAGTTCTTGAACAGATTTGAACATGTGCTTATTATTTCTACATGCAAAAGCTTCCAGGAAACCCTATGAGGTACCACAGTGCAAACTGATTCTTTAGCTTAACTTCCCCTCCCTTTGCTGCACAGATATAAATATGCTTATGACTTCTAAAAAGGTCGTAAGCATGTCTGGAAAGTCCTTAATTCTCTACAAATGGCTTAAACAACCATGTGTCCTAATGACATGCAAGCTGCCCAGGAATCTTTCTTGCTACTTCTGTATCTCCTGAATGAAAATAGGGCTGTTTTACGACAGTGTTTAGCTGAGGCATATGAAGGTTCCTTGTTTTATCTTGTCTTGTTGTCTGCTGTCAGTGAGACTTCAAGTGTTCCAGGTTCCCCCACTCACAAAACAAGGGAAAGACGGGAGAAAAAGAGGAGCGCTTGGCTCAGGAGTGCTGTGGGAACAAAGAGGCAGCACCGCTGGCAAGGGAGGATGGAGAGTCCGTGAGAAGAGGCAAGAGAGGAGCACGAAGGTGGGGGAAGGGGCCTGGAGTGGGTAGGGAATGAAAGCCCAAAGGAGAGGAGTTTGAGCAAATTGAGGAGCAGCCCGGTAGGAGAAACTTCTTTGTTCAGGAGAAAGAACAAAGGGGAAGGGGAAGGAGGGAAGAAGTGCAGCTTTCAGGTTAGGAGAAATTCAGTATTCATATCCACTCGTAGTCTGCGCCCACAAAGGGACAACACAAACACATCGAGGGAGATGTTTAGCATATGCAAAGAAACATGTTTCTTTTGCTCTTGCACTGTCAACTGATTTCTTTCTCCCCTTCTTATGACACTTAATTCACTTTAATAAGGTGAATAATGAATAAAAAAAGACTAGATAAGAAAATGTCACACACCAAAACTCCTGCAATAAGGCTACAAATATTGACTTCTGTTGATCTTGTCAAATTGATCTAAATGAATATATTTTTAGCACCTCACACAGATTTGTTTCTCTTGGATATGACTAACTGCTGCAAAGAAAATTAACTTGACCCAGAGCAATTTGTGTTTCCCACAAATCTAAAATGTAAATTTGTGATGTTTCCTGCTCCAATTGTAACAACATACTGGAGGTTTAGTAGAAAGACGTTGACTTTTAACCTCAAAAGTTTTGTATCGTTTGTATACATAAGTGCTTTGCTTTAGTTAAAAAACAAAACTTTGCAGAAACCATTTATTTGCAGAGAACAATTTCTACAAGTTTTGGGCTGTAGAAAACAGACAGATATACATGGGTAATTAATATACATGCAGTTGACAAGAGCATCTAATATACAAAAAATAGAGTAACATTTATCTATTCTGCGCTAACAGTTAACTAATATTAATTCTTTACTGTAGGGTTGAATGTTTTCCTCCTACCAATATTACAGCAGAGTAGTCAGCATTTCAATGCAATCTGCACTACAATGCCCTATGTTAATGCAGGGAGATACTTCAAAAACAGAACAACATGTTAATGGTCCCTCTCATATAACTCTTGGGCCTAACAATTAGGTAGGCACTTTTATTAGCAGTTAAGTGCAGAAATATACCATTTAAAAATCCTGCAACCTTTGTTCTGGATTTTAGATGAATTGACTTAAACAAAATGTTTCTTTACTAATCCCTTTTGAAATCTTGCTTGTCTGTTGTAAATAGCATTTTTATTCTCTGGTCTGTTGTCTGAAGTATAAGCTAAATAGGACATCTTGTTTTACTAATTTTTTAAAATTTATTTTAAGATAAGATAATGACTATTAAGTTTTCTTTACCAGAAGTTTCTTTACCAGACTTTTTTTTTTAATCTCTCCCCAATGCCTTATGTGCTGCATCTGGTGCACTGAAAATGGTAGTTAGAAATGAAGCTACTTACCTTAATATGAATGTGGTTAAACTCTGAATTACTTTAGTTAAAAAGCTGGATTCAATACTTTGATTTCTTGATCAATCCTGAATAAAAACAGTTGAAAATAGAGCACTGCCCATCATCAACCTCAGAAAGGCTCTATGAAGGTGAACTGTTTATCTGAACAGCCGTGCTCTTGCAAAGGGGACTAACCAGTCCTATTTTCATTGTTTTATAAAGTGTCACTGCTGGCTTCACGCTTCACATATTTTCTTTGGTTGTGTTCTGCACAAAATACACAAACAGCAACCTTTTTTTTTTACCAATAAAGCTATTTTTTTGTTTGTTTGTTTTCTAGATGCCCTCCTCTGTAACAAAGTTTACCCTGCACTTACATATGCACCCCGGTGCTGCCAGTAGCCAGGATGATGATAACAAGCCGCCAAACCCTTCTCTCCTGCGTGGTCGCGTTGTGGTAAATAGGCTACAAAGGCCGCTCACGCAGCAGCCCGAAAGGGGGGTGCTGGGGAGAGGGACGTGGCTGGCACTCCGGCCCCGTCCGTCCGCCCAGGCACGGAGAGTCGGCACCTGGGGGTCGGGACCCGTCAGGGCGGCCACGCACCTCACTAAGCTTGTCCTGCAGTTCCAAACGGGGAGGGGAAGACATTTTTCTGACGACCCACTTCATCTTCTAAGCAGAAAGGGGATCAGCTTCAAGGCATATGCAGTTTTGGAGAGGTTAATGTATATTGAACTTTTGGGGGTTACATATTTCCCTCTCTTTCATAAATGATTATTGTGGTTAATGATTATTATGATTTTTTTTTTCTCTTCTCCTTGATTCGTGATTCTTTTAAGTTTTCTTGTCTGTGCCCTCTGCAGTCCTGTTCTCTCTCATACTATTCACTGTCTTGTCTCTACTATACGAGTCTGTGATCAGTTTAGTTCTCCAAAGAGTTACCCAGTGTAGAAGAGTCCACACTTATGAGGAGTACAGAGTCCTTCACTAAATTACATTAAGAACAGTTTCCTCCAAACCACCAAGAGAAAGAAAAAGTTTCTGAATTCAAGTATGTTTGATTTCCTCACAGCTTTCCTTTATCATTTCATATTCAGTTTCATTACACATACTGGTACATGGAAGATGTCACATAGGAAACATTTGCCTCCAGGCTAATGGAAGCCCAAAATCAAAACAAACTTCTCTGGTTTTGTGATTTTCAGTACTGTAAGTTCATTAGTGCAGACCGAGTAATTCTAATTTCATCATATCAATATAATCTTCCAGTTACAGTAAAAACAACCATTCTGAGAAATTATGTTGCAAATTTGCTACAGAAGAAAATAACAAAAGTGCAGGGGAGAAAGTTTCAGAGAAAAAAAATCTTTACCATGATTTGAAGTATTGGGATTAACTTTACATTTAAATACAAGCCTGGAAAATAACAAAATTCTTTTCTTCATGTAGGCTGAGGATGATTGTTAATAATACATTGACTTCTAAGTATTTACAACTGATGCAAGTTTTTGAGAATTTAAAAAAAGCAACTTCTGCTGTGAGATTCTACATTTTAGTTGTTCTTTTTTTTTTCTGTTCCATCTTAAGGAATTTCTTCTTCATTATCTGCATAATTAGTCCAGTGAGTAGTGACTGATTTTGCCTCCTAAATGTAAAAAACAAATAGAAATATTGTATTGAAGAATTCAGCCATGTACTTTAATATAATCAGCTCTGACAAGAGATTTATCATCATTTTAGTTATAGTAGCTTATTATAAAATAATTTAGTACTTTACTACAAATAATGTTAGAAATTAAAATTTGGGTCAGCCTACATCTTCTGATAAGAAGTTGATGGGATTTTTATTTGCTTACTTCAGTACATGGGGAAGTATAATATTTGCAGAAATATATATTTTCACAGAAAATTTTTAATTTGACCTGGAAAAAATCGAGACAAAAGAAAAACAAACCTACACAGTTTTAAGTCAAATCTGAGTCCAAATTTTTCAGTGGGTTGAACGGGTTTAAATATCAGGAGCCAATTCCAACAGCTGCCCCTCTATGAGACACATTCTGCCTCTGGATCGTGGCGTATTCCCACCAATGCCGCCTCATCTGGGCTGGGTGTCCCATACTAATGTGTGATGCTGGATATGGGAGTCTGACATGGGTAGTCTGAGATTGTGATTTCATGTGAATTCCAAGTTCCCACGAGCCAGAAGGACAAACTTAGACTATAGGTTAGCAGTCAATTAACGCAGGGCATTTTATGGCATCCCAACAAAATTGAAATAACACATTTCGGGCCAGAAACATCAATATTTTAGTCAATTTGTTCGTTTAACCAAAGGTGGCTTTGCTTCTGTCAGACTGAGTCAGACTTCAAAATCTGCATTCTCATTTTTCATCAGATCTAATTCTGATGCTGCAAAAGCTACATTATTGTCACGTCTTAACAGAGTTTTAACTAAAAAAAAGAGATAAACCATCAAAATCCATCTTAGAAAGGAAGACATCCTATGTTCTCTTGCTGCAGTGGTTGATGCTGCTTTTTAGAATAAAAGCATTTCTTTATATGTACAATCACGTCACTATACAGAAGTAAATAAGAGCCCTCTTTTTAAGTACTATTTCCTCTATGGTTAAAATTGTAGACAAGGCAAGTAGAAAACAGGTATTTAAGGGAAGTAAGACTAACAGTTGTGTGAAGTAGAGTCATCGACCTCTCTAGGTATCCATGTACTTCTAAGGTTATTAAACTATTTTATAACTAGGTCTCTGAAAAAAAAAAAAAAAAAACAATTGTACTTTTAAAGTTCCTAATAGTCTCTTTTAGGGACATGGTACCCATAATGCTATATGCATGTCTATACACAGAAAAAGTAGGGTTGGAGGCTTGGTCACTGTGTTAAGATTTGAGAGCAAATTCAAACGCAAATCTTTCTTCAGTAGTTCAGAAATTGGACAAAGCCTCCAGTCTTGCTACCTGATGCACCCAGGTTTTGTGGGACTGAGTAGAAGGACATAAAATTAATGATAACCAACGTACCAGCACTGGATGATTCAGAGCCAACTCTTCCAGGCTTAGAGGCACAGTTATTGTATGTGGGGCTACAGCACTGCCACTGCATTTCCAAACCTCTGAACTGAAAGATGCATCAAAAATTTTTCTCTGAAAATGTTTACTGTAATCAATTCAATGAACTCAATTTTTGTGTCCACAGCATAGTGCTATGTTTACAAGATAATTGAATTAGATACCCATTTTCTGTTTTTTTGTTTGTTTGTTTGTTTTGTTTTTTGTTTTTTTTACACTTAAAACATCTCTTCCTAGGTAGTATAATTTTGCACCTTCTCCCCCACAACCAAAGATAAACTATTAGTAAAATGTTAAATTTAGAACAGCAAAATAAATTTATCTACAAATGAAATGTGAAAATGTTATTTGAATTGTATTTCTGCATTCAGAGACACTTAATAGTACCATAGTTGGCACAAATGGCACACATCCCTGGAAGGTAAATATGTGACTTGTTCTGCTTGAAGAAATCTGGCTTCAAAATAACAAACTTATGGACTTTTTAAAACATGCATCCTGGTTTGCACAGCAGGTTTTTCTTAACTTCAGAAGCAAACACCAGGATGTGATGTTTTGAATATTCACTTTCAGTATATTTGACAGCTCACACCTACTTGTATTTGAATGTGTGATTACTTTAAGAACTGCATTGTTCTTAATCACAGTTACAAAAGGAAAAAGGGGTTGGAGACCTTACTGTTATTATAAAACAGGTTTCTGCTTTCAGTCTGCGTGAGAGAATACAGGCATCCTACTCATAGGAACTATTACTATTCCTGTAGAAATAACCATTAGATAGGGTTGCCTTCAAGAACAGTAGTGGTCTGGGAAACAGTGATTCCAGCAATAATTCTGGGAAAACGTACTCACATTTCAGTGCCTCCATTATCTTCATTTCTCATTTCTTTGAAAACTTTATGTGCTTTGGAGGGTCTTTTGCAACAATGTTCTTGCTGCTTCCTTCCTGCCAAGCTTGGAAATGTGTTTTCCTCCGTCTCTCTCTCAATGGCACATGGTGATTTGTGTTCACTTGGAAATAAATAACTCATCTTGGCCCAGGAGAAACACAAAATCACTGTGAGTAACATAAAGCAGCTCCACACCTTTGCAGGAGAACACTGCAAACAGCTAAAAAGCATCACATAACACTAAAACTCTACAATATATTCTGAATGCTCAGACTATCCCTTGAGTATGGAATATGAAGGAAAAAAGAGAAATCAGAGGAATCATTCAAGAGAAGTGTGTGAAATATCAGTGGTAGAAGACTTGTTTGTTTTAGAGCTATACTTCCCTGAACCTGGTAAGAATGTCCCAAAACCTCACAGATCCATTTACGGGTGATGCTGGTCTTCCTATTTTTTTCAGTAAAATGTTAAATAAAGGAGGAAAATATTTACATATTGATTATTTCTTTTTATTTTCCTGTTTTGCTTAAAATAATGGTCCTTATTTTGATTAAGTATTTTTATTCATATATAAAAAAATAAATCAAATAGTCATTTTGAACAAAATGGGTCTTACTCTCCATTTTTCCCTTCATCTTTCATATATATTATTATTCATAGTAAGTATGTTACATTACCTTTTATATTATGTTATAACCATAGGGCTTATTCCAGGTCTGCTACAGTTAGCAATATTTTTGTTTTCTGTATAAAGTAATGAAATCCTGGATTCTTAATTAAGCAGAACTTCTGTCCCATAAAAGCTGAAAGAACATATGTGCAGTGTCACAAGCAAGCTTTTTAAATTCTCAATTTAATGCTTTGTGACATACTATTCGAACAGATTATTTTGCTATTGCATTTTGAAAGAATTTGAAGGAATTCAGAGAAGCAAAATATTTTATAGACAATTTACCTATTTTTCCAATTCACAATAAATTATCTGTTGGCAATAGTGGGTTGGGTTTTTTTTTTTTTTTTTTTTGTCCATCTCTAGATTTGCACAGACCATAGAAGATACAGGGTACAAAGCAAAGACTAAAGTTGATCGTACATACATGGGAAGTGTAAGTACAGTATGGTATGGAGAAGTAGAAGAAATTTATGGTTGTGCAGTCAATGCACTAGCACTTTCAGGAATTTCTCTGTAAAGAACATTTTTTTTCTAAAACTTCATTAAAAATAAAAGGTTTCACAGTATATCAGTTGTGTTCAGTTCTAATAATCAAATCTTTTAGGTGAAAAATGAGATTCAGGTTGGAAGGCACCTCTAGAGATCACCTAGTCCAACCCACCTGCTCCAGCAGGGACACCCAGAGCACGTGGCACAGGGTGGCATCCAGGCGGGTGGGAAGATCTCCAGAGAAGGAGACTCTACAGCCTCTCTGGGCAGCCTGTTCCAGGGCTCTGTCTTGAGAAAAGGAAGGCTCTGTTATGAGAAAAAGAAGCCAAAATACTGGAGAACATCCAGACTACTCTCCTTGTCTGCCTAAAAACTATTGGCCTTTTTTCTGCAGTCTCAGTTCATCATATCTGTTTTATATATATATATATATGTGTGTGTGTGTGTGTGTATATATGTCATATCTGCATGGTGTCTAAAAGGCAGGAGTTCTGTGCGCAAACTCCTTGCTTCCCACCTCCTGTCAATCTGTCCATCTGCTATGAGTTTTCACAGTGAAACAATTCATTGTAGTTTATTCACACACATACCATAGCTATACTCTAGAGAGGCGCTTTAGTCCTTGCTTTGCCTTGCAGACACTTCATTATACAGCAGAGGCATAGGAGAGAGCTGTAAGTGTTTCCTGACTCACCAGATTGTGGACACTGTATTCATTTTCAACAGCTGAAAACTGGTGGTTTTGCTCCAACCGTCTGTTCCACGTAGCACCACGAAAAGAAACACATTTGGAGGAAGCAGGGAAGTTCATTAGTCTCTGAATACACGGCAGATATTATCAATCAACGCTGCCAAATCATTGTCCCTTAGGCCTTACGGCCTCCCTGAGACCTAACTGTGGAACAACCTTGATGAGCTGCACGGTCGGTGTGCAGTGCGTCCTCCTGGGTGTTACAAACAGACTGCTGCTTTGCTAGAGGCCTCAAGGGCCTTTGACAGAAAGAAATGCTACCACAGAGCTCAAGTAAGGAAACAAGCTTTGCTGGGCTAGGAAGAGCAGAAGGATCGGTGTAAATTTTACATAGATTTGCATAGATAGATCGGTAGATAGATAGATAGACAGACAGACAGACAGATTTTAGAAGCTTCCTACCTAAGACAGAGTCTCACTGTAACTTTATGTTTGAGGAAAACATTACCAAGTATGAAGGACCACCAAAACACACAGCTTGCTGACCTTCTTATGGAGACTATCTAACTGTCAGGAAAGCAATTTGTATTCCTAAGTGTTTTGGAGAAGCTTTAACACGATGTTCGTAAAGAGATCCATCAGCTTTGCTAAAACAGGGGTTGAAGTTCCATGAGGAGAAGGTTCCTTTAATCAGAACAAATGCAGGTTGTCACTCCAGTCCTCCATGTTTTGGATTGATATGTATTACCTTCCTACTTTATTGCTTTAGTAGGTGCCAAAGCACTTTGAAATAGGAATACAGTGATCTGAAATTAATGTCACTGGGATTTTCTGTAAATGCAGATCTGAGCCACTCTCTCTGATGCTTTGAATCCAACAGAAACTCATTTATTCATGCTAAGCAAGCTTGCAACACAGATAATTTATAACTGTGCTTTGCTAAAATTTGTTATCAAAGTTCATATATGGAGAAATAAATCTGAAGTTTAATCAGCTTTTTGTATATATATTTGTTAATCTTTTTTTTCTCTTCTTTTTTTTTCTGAGCACATGGGTGACACGGGGCCAATAAATCATCCTATTTTTAATGATCAGAGGTTTGTGATATTGTTTGCTCCATCATTTATGTGCTCTTTGATTAACAACTGTGTATGAAACCCAGCCATCATTTTTTTCAAATGAGGAAGCCAAAAAAAGCCTGTAAAAAAATGTCAGTATAAAAATGCCTTATAAAATTCAGCAGAAATCTGTTAAACGATGGAGTTATTTGTTATAGCTGATGAAACTTAGGAGACCCAAAAATGTCCCCAAATAAATTAAAAAGAATATATGATGACAGTAACTGACCTCTTAGATGATGCCATATTAAGAAAGGCAAGATGATACATATGATGCAAATAAAAAAGACGCTTTTTGTACTGGAAATTAGTCTTGCTCCTTTTAGAAATTCTGTCCTGTTGGTTAAAAAAATTCCATCATTGTAACACATTATACAAACTGTGAGCATACTTAAAGGTATTTTCATATGTAGATCAAATAGAAGACAAAATGTCATCTTTACAACCCTCTATAAGCCTTGATATTTTAGGACCAAATTCAAAGTAAAAATTAATTAAAAGCAGAGTTAAATTACTCTGTTATGTATCATATCAGGATAGCTCCAGTAATTTTAATGTTCTTTTTAAAAATGTATTTTTATAATGCACATACTGAAATATACGAACTTTTGAATTTTATCTATTCAACCTCAGCTCTGTTTTTCACTTCACCTATTCTGCTGACTAGTCCAGCAAGCAAAGATGATTTGTAACTAACTCTCTCAGCCTTTTACTTATTTCATTGTGTGACTGTGTCATTCTCATACAAGAAGCGTTCATCTTATAATTTGCAGTGAATAATACGCTGTCATTGTCAATGAGTTTGAGTCACATTTTTTAATTGTAATAGTCTCTTATTTTTTTATGAGTATGCTTTGGCCAATTCACCTGACCCTTAATTTTACTTTTCTATATGAAGAGTTACTTGAACACTAGAAGTCTTGAGTCACTTCCACTGTTAAGATGATCTATTGTTAATATATGGACAGAAGTGGGTGACTCATCACATAGTTGTTTCCACAATCTAGGGGCCTATTTTAACCAGTGGAGTTGTAGAAATAAATAATAAAAGAGTGAGTCTAAACCAGACCATGTGCTTAGTGGGCTGCTCAGACCACCAAGCAATGGATTACAGCAGCATATGGGCTGGCTTTTCTGTCCCATATAAAACCCTTGGCAAGACTTTATACTAAATACAACTCCTGAAATAGCAAATGAAATCAGATGCAATAGTACAGCCTGGTGTTTCCTTGGAAGTACCCTCTGAAACCAAAGTCTGGTGTATCTGGAACAATGTTTAAGAAGAACAGACTTGACATACTATGGCCCAAACTTCAATAAACTTTAGACAAGTCGAAGCCTGGGACTTTGAGTGACTTCAGGGACTTTTTCATGAACAACTCCTTTCAGAATCTGATAAAAAAAATCTCCACAATTAAGAATATCAGAGTGGGGAAGTGGAGCTTAAATTTTACCTGGAACTTTTGAATTCTCTAAGTAACATATCATAACTACTTGTAGCACCTAATGATTTAAATACTTCAGCACTAGTTCTCTAAATAATTGTATGAACTCTAATAGGGCTACTTATGTGCACTGTGTCTTTGGAAACTTGGATTAAAAAAGTAAATACCTCCATATTTGCCTATCAGTAAATCTGTCTACCTTTATTCCAAACTATTATGATTTTTAAAAGGGTCAGAAAATCTCACACTTCATTAAGTTAACTTGATTTTACAGTAGCCCACCATATTCATTATTACTAGATTTTTCTCTCCTTTTTTTTTTCTTTTTCCAGTTTCTTACTTTTTTTCCCCATGTGAAAATTAAAAAAAAAAAAAAAATCGGGAATTCTGGGAAATATGGAGTTAATGTAACCCAGGCTTGCTGGCATGAATAGGAAATAGCTTAACCCCACAGTTAATTTGCCTAATTGATTAGAAGTGTGATTGCAGGGCTGAGGGGCTAGATGCCCTGACGGGATATGCATGCGCGGAGGCTGCACAACACCTCAGCAGAAGGGGCATCTTTGGTGCTTTTGGAGCCCAGGACGTGGGCCGCTCTCAGAACCGTGCTCGTGGCCACCTCAAACGTTGCCAAGCGCAAAACCAGCTTGCAGATTTGCAAAGAGGGGCCAGCGAGGGAATCCATCACTGCCTCCTACCCGCAAGCACGCGGGGATGAGCAGTGCTGCGGAGATGCTCAGCCCCCTGCAGGGAGACTGCAGGGCTCCCCGGCAGAACAAGGGCTGGGTTGCCTGGCCCAAACGCTCCCCATCTCTAAACAGGAAACCCCAGAAAACAGTTCACTTATTTCGACTTTTCTTCTCTCAGAGCCAGAAATGCCCTGAACGTCCGAAATGCTGAAACATGACAAACTGCCCAAGAGTCAGGAGCGGCTCTGCAGCTCCCTAATCAGTTTAGCAAAGGTGATTTGTGAAACCCAGTAGCCGGAAGCAGTTTATAGTACAGTAACTCAGCCCATTGTCTGCGCCTTTGCAGCTCGGCTTCATTACAATTTCCATGACAAAGACCAGCAGTTTTTTTCTATTTCCCTTTTACCCCTTCAAGTCTCTACTTGCTCTTGACTTTTCTGAATTTCACTTTGATACTTTGACACCTTGGTTGTTCTCCCAGACAGATATAATTGCAAGAGCTCAAATAAACCTTGTTTGCTGGCGCTAGTGTTTTATTTTGAGGTGAGAGGAAGGGGGAGGTGACAAGGGGAAATAAGAAAAAACTATGGAGTATAGAGGTATATTATAAAGATTTCCTGGGAGAACTCACCTCCTCCTCAGTTTGGACCAACTCTTCAGGTCCTTTCTGCAATTCAGAGAGCCTAGAAGATTGCAGCTGTGAAACAAAATCCAAAACTCAGGTTTACCACAGAAACGAAATAGCAAATAGTGAGCCCAGCAGGATAAATATGGATTGCTGCCTGCCTACTATGTTTCAGCATGCAGTGCTCTACCTTGGTCCGATGAGACCTTGCAGTTCCTGCCTTGAGAAAAAAGATAGCAACAGTTTAAATTTAAAGGGGAAGAAATGCCTGTGTGAAGCTTTTTCAAAGCATCACATTGTGAAACAGTGTGGTAGCTTACAGGTTGCTACAGTGCTTGTTCCAAGCTGATGCCAAGGAAAACACCAACTTTTTCTTTTTTTTCTTTTTTCTTTTTTTTCATATTGCCACTATTTGCTGGAATGCTTGAAAAGATTTCCAGTCATATACAATCTCCTGCTTTTAACTTGTTAGACTTAGTGATTCCAAGTTACTACGAATGCAAGGTAGCAAAAAAGTATCTGTGGAGCCGCTTATGAAAAGTAATATCCCCAATCCAGACATCACAGAACGCTGTTGTAGGATAGGAGTATTGTAGGATAGCGGAGTCCCCTCAGAGGAGAAAGGGAATCACAAATTTAGTTATTTTTCTCTTGAGAGTAGCTTAAGGAGCTTCCCCTTAGGCCCGTAGAAGAAAAGGCTGCTGAGGGCAACACGCTCGTTGCCCAATCTCTAAACCAGCAAAAAGAACTATGTTGGGGGTTGGGGCTTATGCTCTAGAGACGCTCACCAGGTGCCTGGAGCTAAGACACATGGGACAAGTGAGTCTACCTTCAACAGGATAATTATTTATCTTCCTTCTGGTTCAATGTCTAGTTGAGTCACAACTGCATTATTAGGGAGTAGGGAGTATTTCCTGTAATTCCACAGGAAAATAGATCTGGTTGCTTTTACTCCTGTTATTACTTCCCAATTCCATCTTTTTTTTTTCCTTCTTGGCATCAAGTCCCTGTACATCCATACTTCACCAGCCTAGCTCCTGATTTAGTTTTTTAAGGGCCAATGGCAACTACTAAACATAGCATTAGTCCTTTCAACAAAATATATTACTTTATATTCTCCCAAAATTAATCTTAAAAGCCCTAATATATCAGTCAGTGACTTGGATGACAGAATAGGGGGTGCATTTATTAAATTTGCAGATGATATCAGGTGGGGAGAGACAGAAACTGGTCTGGGAATTCACCAAGTGATCTTGACCAATTGAGTTTTCTGAGGAAGTGGCAGCCAACCAGGCACAGACAAATGCAAGACAACGCACAAAAGCAAGAATAACCCTCTGCACGAGGATTGATTACGACAAAGCTGGCCAAAGCATGAACTCCAGAGAATGGAAGGATGAGGGGTAGAGAGAACTGCAAGCTTGGCTAACCCAAGTGCTGCAACATGCTACAAGTCCACGTCGTGCCTGGAAATCCCAAAACGTCATCAATCTATTTGATGCCGCGTTACTGATTCAAGGGGACGCTGCTTCCAGCTGTGGGGTAGGCGTGTCAAGAGAGATGCAGGAAAACTGAAGGAGCAATGAACGGAGAGGGCAGTCCATCAAAATGGTGTTTTAGCTGAAGAAGAAAGGACTGAAGGGAACCCATGAGAAGCCAGTTGTAGTTTATCTGGTCATCAGTTATACCACAGTGGGAAGCACAAAAAGGAACGGTCTTAAGTTGCAGCAGGAAAGTTAAGCCTGCGTGTTAAGAAAAAGAATTTAATAATAAGGAGAGGGGAGTTCTAGACTAGTTTGACACCGCTAGCACATCTGTGAGAAAAACTTAGGCAAATATCTGTTAGGAATATACAGGGCTATCTACTGCTGTGTTGGACAGAGGGATGGAGTAGATCATCTTTTCAGGACTCATTGGAATAATCTGAGATTTTGCAATTAATATCATTTCCTGAGATCCTCATCCCTCTTCCAAATGTGCAGGTTTTGTCAGTGTTTTCCTAAAAATAAATCAAAAAACTTGTGAGTTAAGCTACCAATTCACACATAATCTATCATCCTCTACAAAAAGTTGTGTGTTCATGATATTTTATTATAATATTATATCACGATGCAATTTTGCTTGATGTTTACTAAGCAGAGAGAGCAACAATCCATAAACAATAAACACATTTCTAAGGCCATTAATCTATATAAAAGACTTCTTAAAACATCATGAGGTCTGTTTACACTACCCAATCATAAAAAAATAAAATCAACACTGCTATACTGTGAGACATCACCTCTAGAGACTCAGGTATATGCAAGCTCTCATGTGTGTTTTTCTGTTAATGTATATGCCTAAAACAAACACTGAAGAATGACAGGCAGATATATTGTTCTGTATTAAATGATTCCAGAGAAATAAATAATAAATTAATTAATTAATAAACTAATAAACTAATATACAATATATATGCAATATATATATAATGTATATACTATATATATACATGTGTATATATATACAATATATATACAATATATAATAAATAAATTAATAAACTAATCTACATAAATATTTTTCTTCACCTATATGTACAAAAATATCCATTTCAACCGTAGTTTATAAATATGAGATAAAGCATTTTTAAAATTTACAAAATTATGTATTTCAATTATGTATAGTTTATAATTATGTATAGTTTATAAACATGAGATAGAGCATTTTTAAATTTACTGTTTAAAAAAATCATTTGAAAAACATCAAGGAAAAGACAGACTGTGTAATATTTTTTAAATTAATGTTATTCCAACTACCTGTGTACAACACACATTCTTTTGTGCATCTCTTTGTCCGTTTTTTAAGTTTTCAAAATCCACTGGACCAGATGCAGTTCCTGTATAAACATGAAATATTTCTATTGGTTCCATTGGATTTATACCAATATGCAATATGACTTTTTTTTTCCTTCCACAAGGACAGAGCCTGAGGGCTATTGCAGTTTCAAATCACTATGAAGTTTTTGTTGCTGATAATGCACCCTTGGAATTTAGTGTGAGATCCCTCCTGACTTCACAGCAGGACAGTGATTCATTTTGTTGTTTTTTTTTTTTTTTTAATCTAACAGTGTTTTTGCAGC
Organism: Crypturellus undulatus; assembly: GCA_013389825.1. NCBI lineage: Eukaryota > Metazoa > Chordata > Aves > Tinamiformes > Tinamidae > Crypturellus > Crypturellus undulatus. The sequence goes on along the minus strand of VWPW01003908.1, from coordinate 71,958 downwards.
TCTAATAAATTCCCAAATTAATTTTCCCAGGCTTGAGCAGCACTGCACGTAATCAGTTGACTGTATGGTCTTCAAAGCATGTCATACAACTTCTTAGTCTGGCAGACAGCTCTTTCAGATAGTTCTGCATTTTTAAAATACTATGTTTATTATTAAAATAATAAAGATAAGAAAGATAATTTTGAATTTGTAGGTCTTTTAACACCTATCACAAGATATTACTATAGCTGCATGGGAAAGAACATACAAATAATCTGAAGCTCCCTTACAAGAAACATTAGCTTTATTTCCCCACATGGGCGCAAATAGATTTCCTTATGTTTAAAGCATATTTAAGTGCAACTCTTTTTAGTCAGAAAGTACATCTTACAGAAAGCACTTTTATGGTTAAGGATCTGATGCTGACATAGACTTTTAGCATCAATATATTTACTCTTGATTTACAGCCTTTTAATTTAAAAGCGTGGGTTCCTATATGCATGGACAACTATTGTTTCTATTTTCCCTTTATCCATTTCCCTAAATACACTTCAATGTGAATGGAAAGTGCACAGAACATATTAGTCCAAAATTAACTTTTGGCCTCTTGAAGCCACAGGAAAACTTGGTCCCTATAGTGACTGCAATTCTACATGATCCTTCAGATTAGGCTTTCGGCTAAAGCAAATAAAATCAAAAGCAACTTCCTCAATCTAAGGTATTGACCAAAAGTTAGCACTATATAAATTAATTTCAAAAAAAAATCTATCTCTGTGCCAAGGAGCTGTGGTGTTTCCTGGCTAGTGTGTGACCAAAATCGTAACTGTTAACACTGCATTAAGGTGTTTTTTCACACTTGAAGGACAGAGTTAACTTTAGTTCAGGGATTCCCAAATGGAATAAACTGTTTCCCATGACATTCATGCTCATATGTTAAACTTAACCAAAAACACCTTTAAAAAAAAAAAAAGAGAGGGAGAGAGAAAAGAATAGTCATGCAGAGATGAGGCCATACATTTTGCTTACAGTATTGCCTTCAACATTTCCAAAATCCCCCCTGCTTTACATTCAAACTGGTGGCCAATAGCTCAATGTACCTGAGACAGCTAATTAAAAAAGGAAGTGGTCAAAGTCATGCCTTTTTGTAGACTTCAAAGGTGCTCCCTCTCCTTCCTCCTCTTTACATTTTACTGTCTGGCTTTCTGCCCATCCTGCAGCTGTTGGCTGAGCCTGTGTTTCATGGCGTCAAACCTGCCTCCTCATGGTCCATAAAGTTACAGCAGGGATCGTGATACGCAGGTGTGGAAAAGAGGGAAGTGCAAGATGGGTCGCTTAATGATTTTTCTGGCACCCCATGCTGAGCTGCTGAAGAAAGAGGGCAGCTTGCAGAAGGCCAGTGACTCTTTGTTTGCAAAGTATTCGAGGCCATATCACTTCTCCCACAGCAAAGGTGTTGGGTTTTCACTTTAAGGGCTGTTTACAGAAATGATTCACCTTTTATATAGCTTTTAAAAAATGCTTTGAGGCTTTAATTGGGCAGAAGATTGTTGCATCACACCAGTATGAAAACTCTTACTTTTCATTTAACCTCCCATTAAATCATTCAATGATTTTATTCAATGATAGGGACAGTTTCAGATAAGTGAACTTAAGAGAGAAAAGCAAAAGTCGTATCATTTGGGATTGACATACGTCTTTAAAAATCTGGAATCTACACCTAATTACATTTAGGTAATGAAGGCAGAGGGGACAAATTGCTGAAAAGCAAGTAAGCAAACAAACAAAAAGGGAAAAGCACAATTCATTGCTGTTCTTGACGAAACTAGATTTAATAACTAATATTTAAAACTCCTAGTTAATAAAAGTCTTTTATTTTAAACATTGCTGAAGCCATTGCCTGAGCTGCACTCAGTGGATCTGCAAGATCACCAAGAACAACTTTAAATGGCTCAAGCTCAAGATTTTCCAAAAGAGCTGTCTATAATTTATTGCCTATAGACAACACTTTTAAAGGTGCACAGGTGACACAAGGTGTTCTGGGCCACTCAGAATCAATGGAACTTAACCTTGCAGATCACCCAAATGCTGAAGCATGGTCCAGTTTTAGCAAAATATTTAGTGTCCCAACCTCCTACTGAGGTTAGAGCCTGAGCAGTTGCTGCTGGGCTTAAATTCCACTCCCAGACCCATAGCTGTGTATGGGACATTCCGCACTTCTGCAACCTAACCCCTAATCTTTAGGCATCTCTTTTTTAACTCAGGCCCTCTGCATCAGCATTTTAAAGCTGGATGGTATTTTAGTGCTAATGATGAGTGAGAAGATAAGTGCTGAGAGAAGCAGGAGGGAGCAACATATTGTGAGGGGACAGAAACTTTAACAGGAACAAACAAACAAGTGGAGACTGCCCTATGTCCTCTCTAATGCTCATCTGTACATCACTTACTTACCTCAAAAGTTCAGCAATCTCTAAGAGTGCTGATCTGTAACAAAACTACATTTTTTAATTCTACAGTTCCTACAGGTATAGTTAGCATTGCTGGGCACTGCAAGAGATGCAAGCCCTGCTTGGGACTTCCATATGTGTCTGGACCCACATGATGGATATGCGAGTAGCAATAGATGAATTGAAGTGATAGGAGGGATACAACATCAATGTGGTCCTTAATTCTGAAGCCCCAGTACTGACCATTGTTCCAAGCTGGCACATTTCAGTGCTGCCCCAAAGCCCTTACTTACATAATTCTTTTCTGGTACTAAATGGACTAAAGACACAATTTCTGAAGCATATGTGATTTGGCAGGCCCTGGAAGAGCATTGTGGTGTGAAAAGAGGAGAAGCAGTCTATTCCTTAACACATTTTTAGTAGAGAAGTAGAAGGCTTGTCAGAAGACTTCATCACTTACTCCTAGTATTGAAATTTTAAATATTAAGACTCTATTTTCTTTTCTGCTCCTAACTGAAGTTTATAGCAGTATCTATGATCTGTTTACAGTAGAACCTACAGAGCAATAATTGTTTTTTTATAGTCCCGAAGGAACTGTCACTCTCTCAGGCTGGCCAAAAGATGGACACTCAGAGAAAAGTCAGTGAAGGAAAACAGTACTTCAATAGTTGTCTTCAAGACTGCTCTGATCAGAGCAGCAGGGATGGACTATTAGGATGACTGTGGTGTGGGCTCTCTGGATGAACTCAGGAAACCTGTGCGATGCTTAGGCAACAGCATAAAGGCCACAGCACAGGAAAGGAGAGATAGCTGAAGATGTTACAAGAGCAGGGCAATTTAAAACACAGCAATGGGGAAGAAAAGCTTTAAGAAGCTTTCAAGGTGAGAAAAGATGGAGAGCCAGTGGGAGGTCCTCTGCTGGGAGTGACACAACTAAATCAGCAGGCCAGGAAATGATTTTAGCTCTTATGCTCTGAAGAGTGAAAATATTTGTCCTTGCAGGGGCCGAAGCCACTATTTTAATCAAGGGAGGCAAAGTGCAGGACTGAACAAGGGACTAGTGCAACAGAAAAATGATAGTCAGAAAAAGTCTCTTCAACATCTACCTACAGGAGAGGAAAACAAAAGTGCTCTTTCATTCTCAGCAGCAAAGATGGAGGGACGCCACATTTTTGAGCTAATAGATTCTTTGCATTTAGGAGAATTGGAACATGTCTGTACTTCCCTGGAAAGCACTAGGATGGAGAATTCCATTGCAAGGCCTGGAGAAAGCGGAGCAGCATTGCACCTGGCTGAAAGCCCTCCTTGTGTGCAGAGCATGGGCAAGATCTTCACCGGGAAGGTGATACATTAGCCCCACATTGTACAGGCCTGGACTTCTACCTTATGCACATATGAACAAAATAGGATTAGAGTCAGAAGCTGGACTTTGAGTGACTTAGTAAGATTTTTTAATTTAGAAAAGACAAATGACAGAGGTATTAAAATCAGGACTTAAAAGAAAAAAAAAAGAAAGTTATAGCAGAACTGCCACTTTAACAGGTGAGGATCCACAACTTATCAACATTTTCCCCTTCAGTTCAGATAAATTTCCACTGCAGAAAAATCAGCTGAGAGCTTTGAAGCCAAACCAAACCACCCACTGACTTATGAGTAACTCTGCATCAAAACGGGTACCAAGAGTGACTCCAATAAAGCCAGCAGAAACACCACAGACAAATATGGCCTTATTCCATTCATGCAGTTTAGTAATTTTACAGTGAATGTCAGCTGAAAGGACCCAGCGTGGGCTGGGATTTTCACACTTACCTTAGGAAATATTTGTTCAGTTTGTTTTGGGGACTTCGTGTGTTTACTTGGATGATGAAGTGGAGGTTGGCAGCACACTGATCCTGTCACATTGGCTGAGTTCTGTGAGTAGCAGAAAAAGTCAGAAGGATGCATTTTATAAGCAGAATATTCAACTAAAAGCCCACTAATTATCTCACAGGAGTGTATTTGCCCTTTAATGTGCTATCTTACATTGTCTTTTCATCTGGAAAAAAAAAACAAACTAAACTTAATGAGAAGGACTGATCAGATCATTGAAAGAAAAAGACTGCTGAACAGTACCACCTTCTAGTTTTTATATCCTTCGCATCTTTTCTCATGCAATATTTTATTTCCATTGAATTGGATTCTCATCTCATTTACCTCAGATACAGGATAAACACTCTAGTTTCAGTGGAACAGGTCTAGATTAACATGGGATAACTGAAGCATCCTTTCACTGCTCCAGTAGAAGTTACTGGCAAAAGGAGGTCCTACTCCTGCTCCTGCTAGTACTTGTACAGCCATGTAGCAAACCATATCAGGAAACTAGCCCAAAAATAATCTCCATCAAAAAAGTAAATAAAGGAATAAAAGCAGAGTGAATATGTCTCTTCTCCAGATGGGTGCTGAGACGTGACTCCCCACACGGGCTGCATGAGCCCAAGAGACAGCGCAAGCAGGGGTGGGCAGGGGGCGACATTTACACGAATCCCAAATCACTGTGAAACCATAGTCCTGACCCAGGCAGCAACTGAGGGAAATGAACTAGCACAAGGAACAAAGAAGTGCTACAAAGAATAAAGAAAAGTTAGTATTTTTAAGCTCTTTGAACTGTCTCACTTTGCTGTCAGGCAAACACAAGCAGGAGAAGGCCAGAAGTGCAGGACTTGGCATGGCTGTTAAAATATAGATCAGCCAGGAGCTGTTAGATCTGCCAGCTGTAACACTAGACTATCCTACACAGTGCTTCTGGTGAACAAGCCCCCAGACACCCTGATTTCCATTACTGGCTAGGAAATTATACTACCACTTTCTGACATCTGTCATAAAGAGTAGGTATGTATCTAGATTAAAGATCTGGTTCAGAGGCCAAGAGAGCACCATGGCTTGGAAACAGATTTAAAACCTCGTAGGTCATGTTACCCTTTCAAGTTAGAAAAAAGGAACAAAAGAAAAAAATACGAGTGATCTTGTAATCTTTTTGCAAAATCGTTATGATGAAGCCTTAAAAACAATGCTGTTCTCTACTCTAGGTGGCTGTTACACTTCCATGAGACATAGAGTGGTTCAATTGCCCTGTTTCACTGTTCACTGTTTCCCTCATCTGCCTTAAATAACTGTTGGTCAAATGGTTGCTACCTGTAGCTCTCTGAAGATGAGTATGGACAACATCATACTGGAGTTCCAGCAGCCCTGTCTCTGGATCTACTGGAATCAACACAGAAATGTGGACACTGTCACTTCTAGGCACAAGCTAGAGGTGCAGAAGTTCATGAAATGAATGAGGCAGCAAAGAAACACTCAGTCACAAGGGAAGTTTTGTTTGGATCAGTTGATAGCAAGTCTTATGCAGAGCTTCAGCCAACACTTTCAACAATTGGCAAACCTTTAGATGAAACAGCTCATTCTAATGATTCACTCAATAAATCTATAACGAATGCAGTCATTTCTTCATCATTTGAGAAGACTACCAGTCTGATAAGCAATGATAACTCTGTGGATGCAATACAATTTGACTAAAAATTTCTCTGTGAAAATCTGATTAGAGACGCCCTTGACAGTGGGCAGATTCAGAACTGCTCTGTCTAGACAGGTAAGTTCAACTAGAAAACGCCCTGAACAATGGATAAAAATAATTCCGCATGCACAATATTCCAGGAATTAAACAGCTCTTTAAAACAGCATGCAAAAGCAGGAGCAATGAATGGAAAGGGATAGTGGAAGGAACTCCAAACAGAAGCAGAACATGTACATTTTGAGCAGAGAGCATCAGTAACTGCTACTAGCAAGCAAGCCAAATGGACTTTTCACTTTGATGGCATCCAGCCAAAACTGAATGCTTCTCTGGTCAATGTATATTAGCCAAACACTGGACCTCCTATGGGGTGGCTGGGCAAATGTAATGGACCCTTAAAAAGTAGATCAGGTCAATGATCTGTCCTCCTGGCATTTAAATTTTATCAGTAAAGACAGGATTAAACAAGATGTCAAGAAGAAAACAGCCTTTGAAGTTCTAAGTCTCCTAGAACTATCAAGCTCAATGTTATCTAGTCACAGAATTTGCTAGAAAGATCTATGTAACTCAAGATCTTTCTACTTTTTTAAACTGCTCTCATTAAAGAAGCTTGCAAACAATTTTGTCTGTGTCTTTCTGACCATATACTATGACACAAACTACAATCAAGAAAGAAAATAACTACAAACATACCAGTTACAACAGACAGTTTAAGCGGCCAGCTGAGCAAAGAGAATATAGCGTATCAGCCTCTCTGACCTGGTGCCAGATGTTAGCTATATATTGTAGTTTGTAAACAGCAAAGTAGATCCCTCTCTGCAGAAACTCAGCACTGCCTGCAAACAAGAGTTAAAATCAAGAGAATTATTTCAAGAAATCTCTACGAGCACCTGAACTCGATAGTTCTCTGTCCGATTCATAATGTTCCCTATTCGGTTTTAATTTGGAGACTTTAATTGCTTTAACTGTGCACGTTTATTTGTTCAAAACAGAAGCTAAGAAAGGCTTAATCTCACAGAAAAGCTATTGATTATATTTTGCCATAGTCCTGTCAATGAATCAAATACAGGAGCTCTGTTTAATTTCTATCCTGTGAGAAAACGTAAGTTAAAAGTTATGCACCGCAGTGCATAACTGGTATCCTTTAAAAAGGGAAAAGGTTAAACATTTGTAACAGAAGTAAAACTTGCATTTCCTGTATACAGGAAATGAGGGGAAAATCAAGACATTCAAGAGCGAAAGGATCAGGTATGCTATTTAGTATTCCGAAAAAGAGGATTCTGTGTGAGAATTGATTTTAATGCTACTTGTTGTATGGCCCTGCAAGTGAATGCAGATCCCAGCTTCTTGCTTTAGATCTGTTTCAGAGGAGATTTTTGCACTCAGCAGGCAAAGTGTGCCAGCACTGGAGTGAGCAGTGTTATCGGGTGTGAGCTGCAGCACTCTGATACATCCTTGAGAACTAGCACATCATTAGTGATACCTTCACAGTGGAATGTGTCACTCTCAGGTCCATATGCCAGAAAAAATGAAGGATTAGTTTTTAGGAGACAAAAATTTTTAACACCAGCAAAATATTAACTGTTGTTTAAGTGTTCCTTTTGCATTTGCTTTCAGCACTCTTGGAGAGATCCTCTAAAAAGTTTTGATACAGTGACTCTGTATGCTCTTCTGCAGAAAACAGTACAACAAGTTCTTTTTGATTTGAAAAGCACACTGAAAGGAAAACGAATAAGGAGCATATTTTGCAGTGCAATATAGGGTATTACAGATATAAAGTCTGATTCTCATGTCTCTGCACCTTGGCCAGTCATTGCCACCTCCCTGAATTAGCAGCAGTTTACACCTACTTGCACTGATATAAATGACAACACAAAGAGCAAGGTGACAGAAAACAAGCCTGCAATGTATAGCCTTAGCCAAACACACCTGCAATCCTCTTACAGAGCAACCTATATATTACGTCTAACTTGCTGTACATGACAATTATACTAATAAGTTACATGAAACTATAACACAAGGGCACATTTTCTGTACTGGGAACATGAGAGATTTGATTGCACAACAGGAAAATGCTTATTTTCATATTTTACAATACAATCAATGTAATATATTTATTACATATCTGGCTGCCTGTTTATTTTTCAGTCTAGAAAAATAATGCATAGAAAAATAGTATCTTCAAAAAATGTTCCTATATTCCCAAAGCTTCTTTTTCATGTCACCTCTCAGAATTTCCTGCCCAGTTGCGAATTTGTTCTTTGACACATGTGAAGCAGAATGTGCTCACGCAGCTGCTGTCCTGACGAAGAAGACAGTGAGAGTCCACACCACTAAAGGACTTGTCAGCACAAGGCATGACAGTTCGTAGAGAGCACTTTCTAATTCCTGCAGGCAAGTACCTGTCCCAGTGACACAGCTTCATGAGCACACCACAAACTGCTGCTAGGTTAAATATGAAACTCCCTGGCCACGCTGATGCGTGACCTCAGCAGTTACTATTTGCAAAGTACATGCATGAATAACCCCACGTTTTGAGAAAAAGAGATGACATTGTGATTTTCTTCTTTCACTATGAGGCTGCTAAAGCATCAAGTCATGTGCTTGCCTAACTTTCCTTGTGCATACTCCTAAAAATGAGTTGGCACGAGTCTGTTCTTCTTCACATCTCTATACTCATCAGCCACCCCTGCAGAGATATCAAGAAACTGGCAACATCACATCAGTGAACTTCTCCCCTCATGGAACATTTGAGATTAACATTTTATTTTATTTTATTTTATTTTATTTTATTTTATTTTATTTTATTTTATTTTAATTATCAAGTCTCACTCCAGAGATACTGGAAAACTTAACAAGGAATAACTTCAAAGGTCAGGGGAATAACCTGAATAAGTACTTTGTACCAGCTCTGTTTAGAGAGGCTTACTCCTTAACATTTTCAGGTCCAAAAAAAGGAAGTTCATCCTTGCAGAGGCCACCTGTGAGTTCACAATACACCAGCTACTTCGCACTGACTTCCACATGGATCCATTTTCATCCATAATCCATGTACTTGATAATCTGCAAGCTTGCACAGCAGGGCCTCCCTTAAGTAAGCTTCATCAGCAGCACCTTAAACTCCTACAGAAGAATAAAGGCTAATTTCACACCAAGACCCAACCTGTGCCCTGTCTCTGATGCAGTTTTCGAAAAAAAAAAAAAGATTTCTTTGCCAAAACATCATTCCACTTTAAAATGAACTACATTGAGTTTTCCAAGTAAACAATGACTTTTTTAACAACAAAAAAGTCCTCAAACCTCAACCCTTCTTATGAATCTGTTTTTATTCATGCTTCTATTTCCCAAAAAAGACACATAATGTCTGATTTCGATCCAAACTCTAGGATCTACCACATAACTACATTTGTTGCTGAAACTGACAATCTTAAATTGAAGAGGCTATTAACTGCCTGCTAATATCTGATGCAGTAGCCATAGATTTGAAACATGAATGGCTGGTGGTCTGGAATTACAAGTACAAATGGAAGACCTCCTGGAAAGGAAAGGAAGTTTGTACAACTGATTGTAATTTTCTGGCTGTCACTGACTGCTTTTCTGAAATTTCTATACCAAAAGAAAGATTATTTGGGTGGGGATGGCAAGGTTGGTCATGTCAGAAAATACAGTTCTTCAAAGCCAATCCCCATGAAGAGATGCTCTGTCTCCTCCTGTTCCTGCACAGAGGGACCAGCCCCACATGCACAGACTCCTGCTTCCTCTCTCTGAGGTAGCTGCATCTTGGTGTTGCCTGAGAGGAGGAAGAGCCAGAGGCACTTGGCACAAGGGCATAATGCTTAGGAAAAGGAAAGGTGCTTGAAGCACGGAGAGATGTGGGGTTTTATTTTGGGTGCATTAAGAGGAGCGTCTCCAGCAGGTCGAGGGAGGTGATCCTGCCCCTCTACTCAGCCCTGGTGAGGCCACATCTGGAGTACTGTGTCCAGTCCTGGGCCCCCAAGTACAATAGGGAAGTGGAGCTGCTGGAGAGAGTCCAGCGCAGGGCCATGAGGATGATCAGGGGCCTGGAACATCTGCCCTATGAGGAGAGGCTGAGGGAGCTGGGTCTGTTCAGCCTGGAGAAGAGAAGGCTGAGAGGGAAACTGATCAGTGTCTATAAGTACCTCAAGGGAGGCAGTGAGGAGGATGGGGCTGGCCTTTTTCTAGTGCTGGCCACCAACAGAACAAGAGGAAATGGCCACAAACTGAAGAATCATAAGTTCCGCAGGAACTTAATGAAAAATTTTTTGACAGTGAGGGTGACAGAGCCCTGGAACAGGCTGCCCAGAGAGGCTGTGGAGTCTCCTTCTCTGGAGATCTTTAAGACCCGCTTGGATGCAGTCTTGTGCCACGTGCTCTAGGTCACCCTGCGTGTGCAGGGGGGTTGGACTAGATGACCTCTAAAGGTCCCTTCCAACCTTAGGCATTCTGTGATTCTATGATTCTATTCTGCTGTGATTAAAAATAGCGATGGGAGGAGACAGAGAGGAGTTGTAGTCTTAACCTACTAACATCCTCACAACAGTACCCACAACATACATGAAAAAAGAGATCCCAGGTCTATTCTCTAACTTCTGTCTTACCCAGCCCGAAGCCCCAAAATTCTGCTCACTACCACTGCCCTTTACTCCCATTAGTGTATTCACTGATTCAACCTTACTTCTTCCTTTCCACCTCTGTTTATCATTTGTGATGAAAACTACATGCATCTCATTCAGTTTCATCCCCTCTTCAGCCCCATTACATGCAGCACTATATTTCTCCTCCCTGCCTTCAACCTTTCCTCATCATCCTTCTTCTCCTTTGAAGTTCATCTTGCTTTTGGTTCCTTGTTTTAAAATTACCCCAGTGCTATAATGTAAACATACTTTAACTTGCACTTGGCAAGTACCTAATTACTTGCCAATTTAGTTTTAACAGGCAAGCTCAGATATCAGTAACAGTCTGATCTGAGTGCAGTGGAGTAAGCGATGGGCACTTCTGATGCCCAGGAAAATCTTAACAGAGTTATCTCTATACTATATTGCAGCCTAGCACATGCATGGATTCCTCGTCTCCTCTAATGGCTCCTCATTCTCCACTGTCTCGTCTCCTGTCTGCTAGAGCTCTTCAAAGCTCTATCCCGGGTCATCTTCTGTATCTTATCCTCAGGGAGCCTCCACTCTTCACACTGATATAACTATTAGTCTTAGGTAAATGACTCACAAATTTACATCTCAATACCTAACAGATTTCCCTATACACCTAATAACACTTCCGATGCACTGCCCTGGAAGGATGACAATTTGTTTAATGCTAAGATGTGTCAGTATTACTAAACAGTTTGTATTCTTCTTTCTGTTATATCCTTTTCTCTATTGCTATTAACAGCAATATCCTTTCAATTTCTGAAGTTTTTATTTTTATACTCCTGCTTGCCAATGCTGAAATAAACCTGAAAAAGACCTGTCTTTCAGGTCTTCCTTCACAATACAACAAAAAATGTATCCAGGCAATCAATATGCTTGTCCATATTTTGGTCATCTTGCTCTGTGATAAACATTTCCTTCTCCAGTTCTTCTCTACTTGTCATTCCGGACCTGTGACTGACTGAAAGTTACACATGCATCACACTTTGGGACTTGGTGCATTCAGACACAGCAAGCTAATGAGTTCATAATAGCTTTAATTATTTAAAAAATGAAACAAGGACAATGGGCAGGAAATGGAAATTTTATAGTAAGAAAAGGAGGTCAAAGGAGCAACTTTTTTTTTTGTTAGTGCCACTATGTTTCATTTTTTAAATGAAGTTCTACACCTGGGCAGTTCTGCTGGGCAGCACTCGCTGGCTCATCACAGTGTCCGTGATGAACAGACCATCAAAGGGACAGAAGAAAGACACAACCTCAACTTGCACTTCAGTCTTTCAGATTTGTGCCTCACTGACTCACACTCTTATTTTCCCATTTTCCCAAATCTTTTAAGAGTCTAAATATATCTGAGGCCCTACTCTCCCTGTCAGACAGATGAAACTGGCCACTGAGTTCAAATGTCACTGGGAAGATGCAAGGAAGAACAACGAGGCAGCAGGATTGCATCAAGCCTCATTTTCTAAAGGAAGAGTCAGACTGACTGAAAACCACAGTCCCCAACTCCAGACCGCTTTACATTTAGTTCTTTTCATCCATTTTATGCCAATCCTATATTTTCAGTTGTTAATGCAACAGTTTTTTGTCTTGATGACATATCCAAAATTGCCCTGTTCAGAATGGGGATCTGGGTACTAAGTTGAGAGCAATGGAGCTTTTGGCAGGCGCCCCAATGCTTTATGGGGTACTCTAGGACAGTGTGACATTAGCAGGGCTCTTTGGTTAAAATAACTCAACTGAAAGAGGGAAAATGACTATGTTTAAATTGTCAACTTACTTATCATTATATATGTCTCATATATTAGCTCTAAATGGCTTTCAAGATGAGTGAAATGAAGTCTACTGGTTCAAAGCATCCTGAAAGGTAGTATACATTACTTTTGTATGTGGTATTTTCAATGCTTTTTTTTTTGTATTAAATTACAAACCATTTGGGGGGGCAATGTTATGTCAACATAAGTAAAAGCATATCCAAGATAGTTTTCTAGCAGAAAAATATGTGTATACATGAACAAAATTATAGACTGTAGTTTTATGTCAGAGGTGGATTTTGTTAAAACTCTAGCACTGTTGAACTGTTAACCACTGTTAAATTGTTCTTCTTTTAGATAGATTTAAAGAAATATTCTTAGTAAAAACAACATCTATTTTCTTGCTATTCTCTTTCACTTCCAGGATTTATTATGAATAGCAACTTTACCCAAATAAAAAAAAAAAATCTTATCTCCTATCTTTGTAGAATAGGAACAAGGACTTTGAGGAAAGGGAAACAGCACTAATGTTTACAAATGTTCGTACATAAGCACTGAAGAACCCAAGCAAATCTTAATAAAGAGGTTACATATATGTATCTAACCATGGTGGGCAGGAATACAAAACCAGGAAAGGCCCTAGGCAATGTCTATGTAAAACCTACATCAATTGCCTCTATCAGTTACAAAATGCAGATATATTTAAATTAATGCCAGTTTGTGAACAGACAAGACCTTTGATTGAGAGCCACGTGAAATTCATGGAGAAAAATGAAAGCTTTTGGGGCCTGATTCTCCAAACATTTGCATCTTGCTGCCTTTCTAAATGCTATTTTTTCACAGATAGAATCTGATCGCCATGAAATTGCTCATTATTGTAACTACTCATAACTACTTGTGTAAATAGAGATATGATCCTAAGATGCCAAGCACTACAAAAATCTGAAAGAACACTGAAGCACATGTGTCTATGTGCTATTTTTCCTCTCTTGTTTTTTCTTCCCAATCCTAAGTACATTTTTCAGATGTCACAAACTAGGCACACAAAAATAAGCCACTTCATTTCAATCAACCTCTTTAAATTCTTACCCTGAACTGTTCTTTCATACAGTGACACTCTTCAAAAAATATCTTGACAATGCTATATTTTCTCTTGTTGTCATTCTACCAATATAGTTGACTGAGAAGGTGGGTTTTAAAATTCATTTTCAAATGGCCTTTTCCCCTTTTCATATATAAAAGGTTGCCCTTCCATTTCTCAGCTTTATCTTTCTCTCACATATTTGTGAACAATCACTTCTGCTTCAGTCAAGCTTATAGTTACAAGCACTGAGCCAAGATATATTTGTCTTGGGTCATGCAAACAGGGCCCATGTGGCCTACCTTTAGACTAGGGCAGGATGAAAGGGCCACCAGGCCTCCTCACGGTTTGGTGACATCTCCACAAATCCTCCCTTCGTTTGAAAACAATTACAAAAAGTCACCTGAAAGTGTCTACAAACAAGCTCTCTCTCCAAAAACCAAGAGAGGACTTTACCTCCAACATTCACTATTGGTTTTCTGCTGTCACTTCCACTGGTGGGAATTCAGAGAGCTTTCACCTAGAGAAATGATTTAGGACTTACTCCAATAAGGGCATAATTTAGCTTCTTAGTTGCTAATCCAAACTAGACAATAGCTTATTCATGCTCAGTGGTACACAGAAAAGCAAATTATTCATATAAGAATTTTTTTTTCTTAGAGAAATACAAATGATGCTTCTGTGATTTCACTTTTACTCTCTCATGGCGTAAAATTCACTTTTCTTTCTGTTGCTTTTTTTTTTTTGTCAGACGCACATTGAGGATAAAGGTTAACCTAAATTCTTCTAAAGGCTGAAGCTGGTAGCTAAATCCTAGAGTAGCCCTGTTGATTTTGGTAAAATTCATACCTTACAGAATGAATAAATAAATCAACCACAAAGGAAATTTAAGCATGGACAAAATTATAGTTTATAGAAGCAACATTTACCCTGACAGCAACACTAGACAGATACAAATTTACAGCTTAAAATCTATTTTAATGGCAATGATCTCCAAGTAACTTTCCTAAACATCTATACAATAATATAAGGCAGGCCAGACCCCACTGGTCTGTGTAAGACCGTCATTAATCTCAGCAGTTTGCTACAGATTACTCACAGTTTCAGCTTGAAGAGAGTAGATTTCAGACATAAAAAGAAGAAAAAGCAGGATGAAATGTACTTACCCAGGCCCTTTTTCAGACTACAGCCAAACGATACTTTTCAAATATTTTCAAATATACATGTGCAATGAGTCAAAGACAAGAAGGCAAATGAGTCACATCGAAGCCCTAACAAGTTCTACATTCCAAGGCTAAAGCCTACCCAGAAGTCACGTAGCTGATTCCCCAGCCACGGCACACTGCTGCTCATCGAGAGCGCTATAACTGAGACTATAACCAAGTCCGTGAGAGGAAAACAGGTGCTTGCAGCACTACTCAGGGGAGGCAGAGATGATACCAAGGTAGAGGGCAGATAGCCAGACAAGGTGACAGAGCATCATTGCCTTTCCCACACCTGCAGGCACCCATTTTGCAGTAGCTGAGGCAGCGCTAGGCCCTGGAGTGCCCTGGCAGTGGGGTGGCCCGAGCAGAGGTGCAGGCAGCTGGTACAGGCGAGGGATGGGAGGATTCTCCTCGCCAGGTACCACCACAGAGGTGACCCTCCTGTGGGGAGGAGGTGTAAGCAGCGCACAACTGCTGCACAGTCCTGACACTTCTTTCTAGCCCTGGAGGTGCGATGGTGAAGGCCTGGCACTAGAGGGAAGGTAGTAGCAAGGTGAGTTATCAGTGTCACAGCTGAGAAACAATAAATGCTGAGTGTGAACTAATGGAGAGCTTAAGTCTCTTTTCACCACCTTCCCTGTCCCTTACCTCTGCACCAGGCACACCAACACCTGACAGCCATCTTCCATACTCATTTAACAGCGGGGACTTTCATAACACCAGGGATATTGGGGCTTCACATGTAGGGTACACATAGCACACTCCTCTCCTGTCTAACTCGGAGGAATAGGGTTGCATCTTAAGCATGAGCAAGAGGCTGAAGCCCTCTGTAATCAAAAAAGGACCACTCATCATACCAGATGAGCCAGCTCCTTTTCACCTCACATTGTAGACCACCTTCAAACTCCTTTTAGCTAAATGCCTTAGCTAAAATCTAGTTTCCACTTGTATCCTTAGTGAATGTGCTGCCTTAACAACCGCAGCAGAGGAAAACCACCCAAGTGAAGCTTGCAAGGAAATGACTGACTGTGAGCAGGCACCCTCTTCCGTGTAGAGATGGTAGTATCTCAATAGCTTCAGGATTCTCTGAGACTGCTACACTCTGTGGGAGAAAAAATGGGGAACATCTTAGTTTCAGTAGAATATAAATGTTACAGAAAAGCAATCACAATTGCTAATTTTGATACTATCACCCAGATAATGGGGATGAATACATCAGAAATTGGGATGGAGGGAAAAAGTTATTCTGATGAGCGGTAATTACAGTGTTGGATTTCAGTCCTTCTGAGAACAAAAGTTGTTATCACATAAGAACATCAAATGTGTCTCATGTCATGAAAACAGAAATATTTTAAAGTTGAAATCAAAAGCAATTAAAGATGGTTAAAGTTCTGTATCAAAACCTTTCCTAATCTATACTTTTTCTTCTCACACACATCAGATAAATATATTTGCAGGAAAATTCATTTCTGTTTCATGTTCATTCCCATACCTCCTCACTGGAATCAGGAAAAAAAAAGCCAGAAAATAAAAAGAAATAGTGAGAGATGCAAATCTTAGCTTCACTTACCATAAAATGGCCTTAGCAGACCAGATATACTAGCTTTCAATTTCCTCATTTACAAAACTACTTTACCTTACAGTAATTTTGCCAGAATTCCCCAACGGTGACTCCTTCAATGTTGTCCTGTTAAAAGTAGTCTACAAACTGTCCATGTGTTTAAAAGTAAAGATTCAAGCTCCATTATCAAAGATAGACAATGAAACTCTTGATTACGTATTCTGTAATTCCTATACCAAAAGCATATAACCTCTCACGTCTTTCAAACTGTTTCATTGTCTAGATTACAATTTGGTAACTAGGCTCTAAACTTGTAGCATGCTTTAAGTAGGAAAAATGGCAAATAATGGAGCAAATTATATATCCAAATCAGATAAATTCAAGCATAGGATAACTGTTTATTTGCATTAAAGAAAAAGAAAAGGATTTAAGATTACAGTGTTTAACTTGGCAGGAAGAGGTTGAAGCTCACCACATTTTTCATTCCTGTAATAAGAGCATTTTATTTTTGTCTGTTGCAATATAGATTAGTTTACTGAGTCTAACATGTGAAATACCTTTTGGACAGAACTGACTTTATTAAAGTAAAAAGATAGATGGATGGAACCATTGAGTTCATATTCATAAGACCATGTTTGACTTCTCTCCAGAGCACGCAATACCTATGAAAAGAATGCAAACTGCAAATTTAATTCTCAGGTATCCTCAGCAGCTCGACAGACCAGCCCAAGAAATACTGCTAAGTCTAGCAGATTGGAAGAGCAATGTGTTCATTGCACGGAGGTGTGAAGAACGCAGCCCACCCCAGCTCACCTCACAGGGCGCAGCTGCTGAACTGTACACAAAGAGGAGAAACAAGTGGGTTGAGGGGAGGGGGTGAAAAGGGGCATGAGGTAGAATTAGAGATATTTTTGCCTTCCTTCATACCCCAGCTTTCTTTTCGAGCTTATTTGAAAATATTCTCTATCCAAAACGTTTTCTGTAAAGAGAGGAATCAAACTCTCCAATTACTGTAACTGGGCCTAGGAGTACTAGTGAGCCTCCCAAAGACTCCACACATTACTCACGACTCTCCCTTAAATATGCTCTTTTTGCAACACCAGCTGTTAGACGGTTTGTGCTGGAGGTCTTATCCAAGCAATTAACACTAAGTAATAAGGCATCTATGCTACTAAAGCTTCTTCCCAACATTTATACCCTTTATTTTTCAGCATCACTCCTCTTTGAATTATATCCCCTCCTTGCCTGAAGGCCACCTAGTTTTGTGTGGAGGATAGAAAATCTGGATACTTTCTCAAAGACTCTTGACAGTTCCTCCCCTTCCCACCATAAGGCAGTGTTATTTTTGTGGTATAAAGCAAGACGTACCTCATTCTCAAATCAAGTAAAATAGGAGGATCATCTTAGGCTACCAGAGGAAAATATGGGACTATTAGCACTTGTTCTCCACAACCGGATAATTACAAATAACCAAGGGCCAAATGCAACATGCACCTCTTTCTGCTCATCCAGCATGATCCGGTACAACTCTCAGCTGACAAAACTGGTGGCTGTAATAGCTCCAGAGGAGGCTCAGGAGAAGGCAGATGAGCAAGTATATAAAGCTAAGTCCACATTTGAAACAGTCAACAGTCAACTCATAATAGCTAGGCCTGAAGGGAGTGCAAGGAACAATCCCATCAGTACCAGATGCAATAACCTCGCAAAACCCCAGTGAAGCTGTGACTTGATAGGCAAAAATGTTGCTCTATTGGCATTTTTTTTTCCAGAAAACATAAATCAACAAAAGAATTTGGGGCCATATAAGCCACAGCTTTATCTGAAACAGAGGGTTTTTGGCACAGACTGAGCAGACCCTCTGAGGTACTGAATGACTGGCCACAGCATCTGCTTCTATTCTTTTCCTGTGCCAAGCAAACATTAGTTGCAAGAGAAGCGGCCTCAGATGACTTAATCTCAGTCTGAATAGTACTGTTTGAAGTGCTTTGTTTAACTGTAACAAAAATTGCTTACTTTTTTCAGTTTCTCATGTTTCCGATTTTGAAAAACATCAGTCAGCTGTGCTGTATCAGTTCTTAGATAGGTACAGGGAGGCAAACGTTTGGAAGCAATCACTGTAAAGTAAAAACAAAACCATAAACATAACCAAAACCTCATTGCTGATTTGTTATGGGAATAAAAATGGTCTAGATATAACAGAGTTTTCTAACTTGAGTACTTAGATTTTAGAGTGGCATTTATCACCTATTTTTTAATTTCTTAATATCATAGTACTCAGATTTGTATAAGACAAGAGACACTTCATACTATAAACAGAATACTAGTGCAGAGTAACCTATGCTCTAGGTCTGCTGATTGAGATTGAGACATCTCTAAATAAATCAAAGGATCAGTCTCCATCAGTTACTGATCTTTTCCTTTAATTCCCTGATCTGACAGTCTTGATTCGACAGGCAAGTTCAAGTTAATGGAATAGGCACAGTGAACATAGTAGATATTTGCAGCATGATGGCGTAAATTAAGACACAAAACAACTACAACTGTAACATACAACCGTTTTAATACTGTATTATATGACTCATGAAAAAAAAAAAATTCAAAACACACACTATATATATGTATATGTGTGTATATATAAAGGACAGGAAAGAAGACAGGTTTTTAGGTGTAGAAGGCTGTAACTTGTTAAAATGAATATTGCACCAGGGGAG
The DNA here is from genome assembly GCA_013389825.1 of Crypturellus undulatus. Taxonomy (NCBI): domain Eukaryota; kingdom Metazoa; phylum Chordata; class Aves; order Tinamiformes; family Tinamidae; genus Crypturellus; species Crypturellus undulatus. Next base: position 53,015 of record VWPW01003908.1, on the reverse strand, counting down.
TTTCAGGACAGATATGAGGAAGAATTTATACACGGAGAGTAGTCAAGCATTGGAACAGGCTGCCCGGGGAAGTGGTGGAGTCACCATCCTTGGCAGTGTTCAAGAAATGTGTAGGCGAGGCACTTAGGGACATGATTTAGCAGGACTGGTGTTGAGGGGCTTACACTGAACTCGATGATGTTAAAAGTCTTTTCCAACCATAATGATTCTATGATTCTATGATTCTATGAATATAAGTATTTTAGCTTAAATATATATTGTTAAGTTTTGGGGTTTAAATATTCAAGTGAACAAACATGTAAGAAACCCAACTCTTTGATTTTATGTCCTCAAGTTTTCCTTTGAGCTGTGAACTGGGACTGCTCTGGGGAACCAGTTTCCAAAAGTCTTCACAGTCCTGTTGGTTCTTTAAGACTCCCTGTTTGATTAGTTCATTCTGCAGTCCTACAATCTGGAAGAGAGAGAAAATAGAAAATATTTAATAGTTAAAAAAATAGCTTGGTAAATGCTTGCAGATGTGTTAGAAATATACAGGGGAAAATACCCTAAAATACTTAGCTTCTCCTCTGAAATGGGGCAAAACCTGTTAACTCTTATCTCTATTGTTTTCATTGTCTATTTTTTTTTTTTTTAATCAACATCTTCCTACAAAAGGGAAAGCATTTTGGATACCTCTTTTATAGAAAAAAAAAATGTCCCTTTCATGTCCCTTCTGGAATTATGAAAAAGTTGCCCATTTAGTTAGATGCATTCTACTTGAGATCCACATGCAAAACAGAAATCTGCCTGGATGACTGTCAAGGGCAATGTTAGACCCACTTTCCCTCCCTTATTCTTCCACCCAGACAAGCATTGGGTAAAAACTTAGATTTTGGTATCTAAGTCTCAGTCTTCTATGCTGGATGAAATTTCCTTCAGCTCTAAGTGATTCCTAGAACCAATGCCTGATTTAGGAGAGCTCTTTTTTCAAACAGAGATATGCAGATTAAGAATCAGTTATTAAAGTAAGATATACGTATTTCTTCTCAGAAGCCTGAGTTGCTTTTTAGGGTTATGGAAATGAAACTTTCCTCAGCTCCACCACTCTCAACCAAATAAAAGAAAACAGTGTAGGAGAAACAAATAAATCAAGATTATGGGATTAGGGTGTTTTTACTAGTTCTAATTCTTTCTTGATCAGTAATGAGCGTACATGGTTATCCACTACAAACTCTTCGGTGTCCTAGTTAAAAATAGCAGTTTCACTGCTTTTCCCAGCAGGGAGGTGTTCACACCATGGCTGACACTAACAGGCAGTCTCGTTAGGAAGACCAATGAAAGAAGGAGCAAAAGGTCTGAAGCACCAAGCTGGGGAGTTTTAGTCCCTTTGGATCACAACAGAAGGGATATCAGTAATTGCTGCAGTAATTCTTTTTTTGCAAGTAAGTTCTAAGCAGGCAAAGTTGCATATTTTTTGTCATTTTTCACAGACCATTCATGGATATTCCACAAAAATTGAGAATTAATATTTTAAGAAAGCAGATATTTGATTAAAGACTGGTATATTTCACATATTTTTAAATATCTGATCATGCAAAGCTTTGTAGTAGACAAACACCTGGATATTCATACTGCTTAATTTTCTTGATTGTATAATTAATATACATTATAGCAAATCTATTGCATAATTTTCCAATTTCAACACTAGCATTGAAAGAAAATATAACTCTTGAAGCATACCAGGTAATTACAGGACTGAGGAATAGACTTGAGGTACTTAGCATCGTGAGACAATTTGCGGTATGGCACTTGGTGTCCAGGGATACACTTAAAAGCAAAATAAAGTTTTGGTCAGTATTTTTTCCCCCCCAGTAGCTGGGAAACAAAGCACAAAACAAATGACAAGTAAACATTCAGCCACAGGAAGCCATTAACAACAGTGGGCACCAATTAGGACCCAGCAGGTATTCTTTACACCGCCTGGTGCTCTAGCTCCTCCTCAAATACTTTGGCATAACACTCTCAAACTCAGGCTTAGGAAACAACAGGCTGTTTCATTTACTCAGCAATTTGTAGCCACATATTCCTGCTGATAGGCCCATAAACCTGTTTGTAGTCTTCTCCTGTTCCCCTTCAAGTTTGTGTCATTAGAAACTACAATTACTGTCTGCCCAAAGAGAATACTTTTCAGGAAAGAAAATAAAATTGAGATACTGTGATTCCTTTCTTTTTTGTCTCCTTCCTTTTCAACTTCTCTTTGGGAAGGGAATGCCAGACAATGGCTGATGTGAGGAAAACCAGCTCATGGAGAAAATATTTGGTAATTCTCAGGTTTTTCAACAGAAACATTATTCTTTCAAAGGACAGATTTTTTTAAAAAAAAAAGGAGAATGGATAATATTCTTAAAATCAAGTTATGCTCTTAAATAATCAGTAAAATATATTCTATTGCAACCAAAAATATTCCATAAAATCTATTCTATCTGCTACCCAAAGAACCTCAAGGAATTATCCAAGCCTTTCGAAGTCACTCATGAATTTTCCTTCGCATTTTCTCCTAGGGTAAAAGTGCAAATAGATTCTTGTCTTTGCATCTCAAGCCCGTAAAATTCAAACAAACACAACCCTGGCTGCAAACTCCCAAAGTCAAATTTTGGTAATGATTTTTCCAACATTAAGAAGTACTTTCTTCTACTGCAAAAATTAGAGAAAGGTCAGAATCCAGCTCAGAGAACTGGAAGTGTTTTTTAGCGTGTGTCGTGGTAATAAGGTGATATGGCGGAAAAATCCACTCAGCGTCACCAAATTGATCTTCTCTTTCTCACTGTTGGGGTGATTCCACAGGCAACTCCTGCTAGATAAAAGTGAACCAAAACATTATGATCAGCTGAAATCTGATAAAGATTTTCTGGATGCTTTTGGCATTAAAAAACAGCAAAAAAATATGAAAGCAGACTGTGCTTGTGCTAATTGTGAGTTCCCCATGTAGGTTTAGGCTCATGCATTTCAGACATGCTTTTTTCTCTTTTCTTTTCCTGCCTTTCTCATCTTTATTTTCCCTGTCTCTGTCATGCCAAGAAATCAAAGTGAGAATCAGCAGATTAGTGAGCAAGTTTCCAATAGCACCTTATGTCAAATCGCCATGGCTGTTTGCAAAGGTTGCTTAGTGGCTCCTCATCTGGCTGGCCTGCTGGCATTTCTACTGACACCTCTCACAGGAGCTCCCGGCTCCGGGTGCCAGAGTTGTTCGCGCATGTGCAGCCCCTGCGTGTGGCAGCCCTCCAACATGCATGGGAAATCACCTGCAGAAGCAGGATAAACTCTGCAACCAGGTTCCCAGGACACCTGGCTCACGGAACCAGCTACATGCTCTCGAGCCTTGTGATGTGCAACTTAGTTGTGATAAATAGGCGTGCTGTAAAGAAGTGATTCCCGGGTAGTGGTAGCCCAGAACTCAGCAAGATCAAAGCCCAGAATCACCACGTGCATCCACGACTCAGCCTGGCTGTGCTCATGTCACGGAAAGCGGTCAGGGCGACAGCAGGACAGCTGAGCTCTCAGCAGTGCTTCCCTGCAGCTTAGCGCTTGGGGAAAAGCACATAGCCACAGCGGTATAGAAAATTACGGAAATTTGGTGCCTGCCTGCCCCTCTCAATTGATGCAGGAACCAAGTGCAGAAGAGTTTTTGCAGCACTGGTTTCTGGCATGCTGGAAGAGAGGAGTTCCGCATAACTGGAAATCAATATACTGAGACTTTAAAGGCATTGAGGTTCCCTGGAAATACAGAAAAACTCCATAGCAGGGGTAAAGAAAGCCTAGATAACTTACTTGTCAATTTCCACAGACCTAGAGCTATCATAGAATTTAATAGAGGAGGCAGCTGATCTGCAGCTCTGTAACTCACACACTCTCACTCTCCTTCCCAGCCAGACGAACATGGCTACAGCAGAAGTGTAATAAATTTTCATAGCAAAGATTATATACCCTGGCTGAGATTAGCTTAGATCAGCCTGTCCCACCTACCAGGCATGCAGAGGTTTGACCAATTACAGCGACATTTACCCTCTTCCTCTTGGAAAGAGAATTACCCCACCTGCATGACTGTGTTCACAGAGATTTCAGTCTGTCTTGCTACTTCTCAGAAATAAATTTGGGGATAAATCATTTAAAATTATATTATCAAGTACGGATCATTTACTGTATACAAATCCACATGTAAAACTTGATTTAATACCAAGGACTGTATTATTTGTGCAATTATGTATACATATATATACACACATATATAAACAAAGCTTTCAGCACTGAGAAAGCATCTTTGAACACTACTACAGTTTATACACTGAGAACAAAGGAGGTCTATAATCTTCCATGTCTATATCTATAACCACCTAGAAGTCAGGTGACTGGTCAAAGCTGAGCAGGAGAGATAAGAGCCTCCAAATTGTAATTTATCCCATTCTAAGATAGGTGACCAAAACAGGTGAGGTGAATCACCCTGGCAATGCCATCAAGCCTGTGTGGGAGGGGTGCCTTAGATGAGTAGCTTAGAAAGGATACTTTACTTCTAACAGCTAATGTTAAGAGGAATGCATGCTACAAGCCTAGGAAGAACTATATAACTTCACAACAGCTTCACTTGCAAAAATTTCACATTACAGTTTAATTATATTTGGGTTCATGAAGACGGTTAAACCTTAAACTCTCTAAGAAAAAAAAATAGTCGTCTTCATACAAGTTGTAGATCTCTGTTTGACTTTATGGCAGACAGATTTTTTGTTTCTAAATACACATGGTTTGTGCAGTCAAATTCTGAGTGTTAAGGAATTATTTTTTGCAAGACTGTTAGATTATTTTATTCAAATATCAGCAGTAGAGACAGAGATATATTTAAAAAATTAAAAAAAAAAAAAGCTTAAGAGATTTTGTGGCAGATGGTTATCAATGCTGGCCAAAGGAAAAGACCAAAACATGTTATCACCCCAGAGAACAAAGATGAAGCCTTAAGAGCCATATTGAGGCACAAACCCTCAAACTCTCTGCTCCACTTCATCCAACATCACAGAGACAATATATTTTTCTAATCAGTTGTTCCTCAGTGGTGAACGAACACTTTGCAATGTGACCAAAGAGCACCTGATTTAAAGTAAATATTGACCTAAAAAAAATCATAGTCTGATCTCTCAAAGAAGTAAAAAAGTACACATGAAATTTGTCTTTCAACACGTTGCTGTGGCTAGGGGAAAAGATTTAGACGTATCTGTCTGCACCACATTTAGTTTTTTAGCTGATAATAAGTAACTGTTACAACCACAACAGAAACCTCAGCCTATGCAGTATTTCAAACTTTGTGTTCCTCTAAATGTTCCTCTATAATCCTGTCATGCTAATAATTCTACTGAAAAAAATCAAAACGGTTGAGGTGAGGAGTAAAGAGCTTTCATTTCCCTGTCAGTTCATTATCATTTCACTCTACCTAATTCCTGGAGTTTTGTGCTGCCCTCCAGTAATTCAAGTACTGAGAAAGCTAGAGAGATGTAAAAGGGTTGTAAAACAGAAAGGCAGAGAGACCCCAGAGTGATCAACAAGGCACACTCCTGTGCATCGTCTGCTGCACATACACAGACACAGAGCAACTCCAAGACTGGGTTCAGAAAAGCAATAAGCTTAAAGCATTGAAGTGTGTGTTTAAATGCCTTGCTTCAAGAGGACAAACTCCGTGTGGGTTCTCCTATAAATACTGCATATGCCAGAGATATCGATACTGCCAGGCACTCTGGCAAAAAGTCTAAAGCCAGATCAAAAGCCTGCTCCCACCAGCAAGCTCTAGGTGAAAAGATAGGCTTGGGTCCTTACACCTAACAATTCAATTTCTCCATCCCTTCTCAACAGCCTTTGAATTTTGCTTTTCTGAAAAAAATGAATCTGAGGGAAACTTCCCCAAATTCCCTGTCCTTTCCTACCATAAAATTATTCATTTTTTATTTTTAATACAGACTAGCACTACTTGAGATGCAGTCTATTATTTCATTTGCTAGAAATGAATAGCTATCAAGATTAAAACTGAGCAAATGTTTGCTCACATATTATATTATTACATACTTAAGCTAAAGATTTTTAAGACCTAAGTAAAATTTTACAGGCTACATTAGTGTAAGAAAACTCAAGTATTTCACACCAACAAATATGCACTGTCAGCACTTCAAAACAATAAAATTAGCAGATGCACATCTGGGGCCCCATCAGCAAGCAGGGCAGTCCTCAGGATCTTTAATTCAGAGCATACAGTCCAAATAATGTAGTAATTCTGTACCAGTCTTTGGTCCGCCCATCTAGGATGGTATTAATGCACTAGAAGAGTCTTAGTATTTCTGAGGAATAGCAAAAAGGAGTTTGTTAGTGAACCACCTATACTGAGTAATTTTAACTCGAGCTTTAACTTACATAGTTAAGCTTTAACTACATAAACATTCTAATATATCTCAAGTACTTCTAGTTAAAACTGGGAAGATAAAAGATGATTCAAAACTTCTTTGTGTAACTGTGGTCACTGATTTAAATGTGTTTATCCACTTCTCCATCACTGTTTACTCTATCCACTCCATACCTAATATGGCTCCCCATATGCATGCAGACACTCCTGCCAATTAACATGGTTTTAATTTGGCACATACAAAACTTTACAAAAGAATTGACCTACTCAGGTCTACAATTACGGTTTGCTATATAGCTAGACCTTGGTCCAAAGAAAAATACTTATCCTGAGTTTTTAAATTCATTTTCAGATTATTCTGATTAGCATTAGATCCATATATACCATTCACTGTGGAAGATATTTAAAAAAAAACTTGAAATAGTGGATGAACAGAAAATTTATGTAGGTGTTTCTTTTTAGACTTCAAGGCCCCGGTGATATATCCCCAAGGCTACAGATATCTGAACATTTTGTATAAGTAGGCTTAGGCGGAGGGAGCCTATATTTTTTTAGTCACCTATGTATTTTTTTAGTCACCTATGTACTTATTTGACATTAACATACAGCGGAAAACAGTGATGGGAAATTCCAAAGCAATAATGTGCAAGTAACTCCCATAAAAAGCAGCATTAGCATGGTTTTACAAATCTGAATGATGACTTAGTAATTGGATCCAGTGATTTTCCACAGGCTGCTAGACCCGTTGGCATACACGTGCGGGAAGAGCTCGCCTGCAGGCTGCTCGCACTACCTCTGCCGTGCAGTTCGGAGAAGACATCAGGCTGCAGGCAGTGCAGGGCACTGGCAGTTACAAGTCACTAAAATGATGGGGAAAATGTTTCTTAAAAAATCTTGATCAAATTACAAAATAAGTTCTAAGGAGTTTTGAACAACATGAAGCTATTGGAAACACTTTTTGAAATGTTAAGCAAGATTTGTTTGGAGAATATAAATAGCTGTTCTGATTTTAAAAGCACATGCTTAAGTCTCCCTTGCCAAATAAAATTCTCATCATTGACAGTTGTCAAGCTTCAACAGAATTTCCTATTTCCCAAAACAAACCATCCTAACAGTGCATGAGACAGACTGAGATTTGGCTAGGCACAACGTAACACAGCACAAGCACAGACCCATCCTATTCCCTCCCCACCTTGCTATGAACAAGCGCCGTCTCAAATGTGATTCCAGTTCTGGCAAAAGTTACACCTCACCCACTGCACCTTTGCCCTGATCAGGGTGACACGATTTCTGATAGTTCACCTAAATGACTCTGGAAGCCATGTCTGGCTTTTCAGACTAGTTCGGACTGAGGACAGTTAGGGAATTCCCACAGCCAGTGGCACTGGACTCCCATAAAACCACAGATACATAATAAATAATAGTCGCCAAGTGGTAGCCTGACTACTACAGCAGTCAGGCAGGTACAAAGGCATCTAGCGAAAAAAAAAATACACACGAAGGTTTAAAAGTCACTTTGGAAAAAGTATTAGGTCAGAGAGAAATGTGCTTAGGCTGACAAAAAGGCTGTTTACTTTTCCAAAATGCGGTGTGAATATCAAACGGAAATTACTCCACTTGGGAAGCATCTCTCTTTTCTGCCTGACAAAATTAACAGGGTTTCTCTCCATCATCTGCCTTGGAAAACGATGGTTCTAGTAGCATCAGACTTCAGTCTACATGTCTAGAACTACCACAGACTGTGAGTGCTATGTTGTACTGCTTTAGGAAACAGTGAATTTCAGCAATTAAAAAAAATAGAACTTGCTGAATTTAAGTGTTCAATGTTTAATTTAAACTTGTAGAAACCTGTAGAAACCTCTTATTTCAGTTTAATAATAGCTTATATCAATTCAACCAAAATTAACTGCTTACTAGTATAGGCTAAACAGAAATAAGGTATTTTAAATTGCTAAACACAAAGTTTTTCCATGGCATTATCTAAATCAATATTAAACCAATTTAAGAGGCATTTTACCAGCATATACAAAGCATCAGACTCTCAGAAACAAGTGTACTGGTATTGTTTATATAAATAAAACTAGGAACAGAGCAGCCTTTGAAGTCCTTTTTTAATTCTTTACAAAGTTTTGATAAAATACAAGTGATAATATCAACCCCTAACTGTTGCCTCCGAAGAAAAAAATGTCCCTGACAGTTCTGTATTTTAAGAGACAGAAAATTTATACAAGTAAAACTAAGGTTCAAATGTCATGATCCTCCTCCCACAACAGTCACTACTCTGCTTCAAAATTAATCCAATGCAGTATTCTCCTGTTAAATATGGAGAAAAGCATTTCCTTTAGAAGAGGAAATTCTCTTAAGGAAGTTGTTTTAAGATAAATAAAAGTTCAGGATGAAGCCAGCAAAAGGTGTGAAGGATTTCTCTTTGATTTCCCGGCTTGTGTATTTGGGCTCAGACACAGACTACATTTTATGCACATATTAATAGGATGCTAATTAGCCTACAATTCTACTTTAACATGGACCTGTAGAGACAACCTGATATGTGGCAGCAGATACACTAGCTTTCTTAAGCAAAATATTTATTTATTTATTGCACAAGGAGAGAATCAGAATGTGCATTTTTAATTTTGAGTTCAGCCAAAAATTCTTACAAAGTTACAAATTAGTTTTGCAAGAATGTTTGTCAGTTAAAATAAAGGTCTGTCAGATAAAGTAATGGTCAAAAGATCAGGACAGAAGCCAAGTTTTTCACAGTAACTATTAGCACCTTTTATTCCTCACTGGTAATATTATAGGTAAAGTAAGGTCACATGGTTGCAACTCAACTTACTAGGTCCAGAAAGTAACCCTAGAATCAAAACCACAGAGCACTCAAAATGCCAGTGAGCATTTAAACAGGTTCCTACAACTCACAGAAATCTTTGAGAGATATATTATTCAGTTATAAATACCAAAGATGTTTCAAAGTTAAACCTTTTGGCTTTATTTTTTAAACCATATCTACAAAACAAAAATTGAAAAAGTAGATTTAGTCAGGTTCATCCACACACTACATATATCCTAAGTAACAGCTACCCTTAAAATAACCCCATTAAAAAAAAATCATTTAAGTACACGTTCAAACAAGTCTTATATACAAAAACCTTCTTCACCTCACCCAATAAACTTTATTTTTCACTACTTCAATTGTTTAATATTTCTTGCACAACAAAAAATAAATTAGAATAATTCTGCTTTCATCATCAACCCCTCAAAAATATTTTTGCTTAAAAAACCTCTATAAAACAGAACACCGTCAGGGATACCAACGTCAGATGGGCTGCAGCAGCTCCTGCATTAGAAAAATCTGCGAAAGCTCAGCTGGGCCACAGAGAACCTCTCACCATTAGCAGCTCCAACCTGTGCTCTGCTCGCTGCATCTGGCTACACTTGACACCCAAGTCAGCAAAGCTCATTGTCCTTCATCAGACTTCTCAGAGCTTGTCTTCAGGACATTCTATCTCTCTCTATAACGTGTATGAGCCACTACAAGGTAAAAGTAAAGTGCACTGTGAAGATGAGAGTCTATAATTTTAGCCTGAGGTGAAGTTACTGAAGTCAGGATGGAGACTGGCTTGGCAAATCCACCTCACAGTGCCTCGGGAGAGCTAAAGCTTGTGTTTTTGCATCATGATAACCAATGTCTTTTTCCACCACTGAGGACAAACCTTAGCAGTCCACATAAAGTGCTTTAAAGGGTCTGGAGATCCTTTGGGTCTGGAGTGGGGTCCTCTTCAGTGCAACCCTATCAACTATGAGTTGCATGAAAGATGATCTGATTTCTGTGGCTTGCATGATACAAACGAAAAGCAAAGCTGCAACAGCTTAACTTGCTTGGTCTGGGGATGTTTATGTTTAAAATACTAATGCTGATTTCACTTGTATTGTAAAAATACATTTTTCCTCCTGCCAGGCCAGTGGATAAATGAAGAGTGCAAATGTCATTTCCTTTGTGGAAACAGTCTATATATTTTAAAAGATAGGTATCATCAGGGTATAACTTAATTTACACAACTTAAAGATTTTAAAACCTAGAGAATGGAAGTGAAAGCTTGTTTTCATTACTTAAAAATAGAAAAGTTCCATCAAAGCATCTTCTGTTAGGAGGGTTTTTTCTCTGAATTTTGAATTTATTCTTATTTTTTATTTACAAATCTTTTTTCAAAGAATATTTAAACTAACATCCAAATAGAAAATGAATTTGCAACTATTCAAACCATACCTTTGTCTTAAAATGTCCCTGTCTAGGTTAACTGTTGCAAGGTTTGCATGTGAGAGCTAGTGCACTTCATCTATCTTGTCCCCCACTGATTCCCATTCCTTTAATTTTTCGATCCCTCTCTTCTTCAGAACCAATGTTGTTTCAAGATGTGAACAGCAGCAGATATCTTACAAGCTGGGAGGGAAGGGCAAAGCATGAGATGGATGAGACACGCTGCTCATCTTCCTCGTCTTGAGAGGAAAGACATGAAAATATTAGAACAGCAAACTGAAAATGGAAATCTACAGCTTCAGTACAAACAACCTCAGTTTTTTGCTCGTATGTGTCTGATATGAATTGCTTGAACCACTGAGAAAGCAGTAAGACTAAAAAGCACAAGAAATATAAAAAACAGAGTCTGAACTAAGGATCTGCCTTGTAAGATGTTGTATGTAGGCAGCATTTAAAATGCTTGCTTTACCCGAGGTCTCTCAGTATCCGACTGCCCCGAGCAGGGATACTTTCCTTCCCTGAACTGAGGTGAGAGTCATCACTCAATTCTATAGGGGATGCACAATCAAATATTTCCACTAGAAAGTCATTCCTGAATTCTGCGGCAAATGCTCTGTTGGTCTTTTCATTATTTTAAAGAGTACATATTGTGTATCTGTGTGGGTTGTTCTTTTTTTTTTTTTTTTTGCGGGAGGGGGAGGAGAGGCTTTGAGATCATTAATTGTATTCAGTATTATCAAAAGCTTTCTTCTGTTTTGAAAGTCATTTATTTTAAGTATGATGCCTGTTGACTTAAAATTAAAGTTCTGTTATGTCTATGAGAAGATTAGATCTCTTTGGAAGAACTTACAATTGAAATGTGTAGGTTATTGAAATACTTGTTTTATTTTTTTTCTATTTGCCATAATACTGAAGGTAAATATTTTGAACTTAAATTTTGCTAGTTAACTAAAGTAAGAAAATTATGGAATTAGAAATTTCTATCTAAAAGATTTGGATTTTTGCATTTATTTCCTCTCAGGAAGCATTCTCTACCATAAGTAATTATATTCTGGAAAAAAAAGGACAGAGCAGGGGGGAAAAGGAAAAGAAAGAGAAAAAAAAATATTAGTCATAGTCTTGTGGGTTTTGTGCAATTACATGATTAAAACCCTCCTAATCAGCAAAACACAACATGAAAGAAATACTGAAGTTCATCACATTATTGCATACAATGTAAAAATATTCCACGCCCCATCCAAAACGAAAAAAAAAGAAAGAAAAAGAAAAAAAAAAGAAACCGATACAAGCACAGATTCTCCATAGCTGGCACTCCAGCAGGAGGGCAGCAGGTAGGACCGCCTTCAGAATAAGGATGATTGCTCCCTCTTACCTCAAGAAAAGCAGAGACACAGCAGAGCCCGCAGGCCCTGCGGGACCCACCACCAAACGCAACAACCATCACCACCTAGCGAAGGCCCTGGTGATGCAGGTACAAGCAGAGTGACTCCGACTGCAGATATTCCCACTCCAACCTAACAATGAACCCGACACACAAATAACAGCACAAATTCACAAGCAAGATTGAAACATGACACTGCCCAGTACAGGAAATGCCCCTTGAATCCTTCTGTAGGGTAACCCCGCTCATGCTACTGCTTTATAGCACTCCAGTGCCCTTTGATCCATATGGGATCTGGTGCAGGGAGAGAGAGACAGAATAATCGCCAATCATGAACTAGGAGAGTTCCTCCTCGTACCGGGATCGCAAGGTGTTGGGGCTAGAGCAAGTTCCTTGCCACATGTGTTATTAATCCAGGAAGCCATGTAGCTTATAATAATATACTGCACACGTTAATTATGCTACACGCTTTAAAGAAATTTTTTACAACAGGTTGAGAGTAATTGCTTAGAACATCCCATCCCATCTTCAAATCTTGATTTTAAGGTAGGATCAACTACATGATTCTTGATACACCACTTCCATATGAGAGAAGTGAGAATAGGAAGGGAAAGACATACAGAATGGAATGCAAACCCTGATAGGGGACACTTAAAACAAATATAAATGCTTAAGCATTTTGTAGTTGTTTTAGATTTTTCCCGAGTTTAGTTTTGTTTGTTTATAATAAAGTTTAAATCAAACAAAAAGCCATCATCCCTATCACCAAACCAAATGTAACAGTCATATAAATACAATAAAACCTCAAATCTGAGAGCATCAATAAAACAAAGCTAAATGCTCCAGGAGTGCTGAGTTTGGCCTCTTTCCATAGGCTTTGCCTGATGCTTTGCACAGAAGCTGCTGCTCACACCATTCAAACTTTGCTTGTTGCAGGTTTCCTTAAACACTGTGGCCAAAGTTTTTGTTATTGTTGGTGCTTTGGGTTTTTTTTTTTTTCTTTTAATGGGCGTAATGGCTTTGGACACCTAGTTAAGCAGCTTGTTTCCCAAAAGTGCAGATTACCCAGGAGCTCCTATTCACTTCAAAGCATGGGATTTGGGAATGTTTGTTACTTTAAGATTTATGGTTTCCCTACATCTTAACTGAGATTCAAGAAAGTACTAGTAGCTCATCTCCATTAAAATCAGAAAGAAGTGCTAGACTGATTTGTGGCATCTATTCCAGAAGCCAACATGTTCATGTCTTCACAGGTCCTGCAAGTGGAGTAACTAGTGTGAAGGAAAGAGGCTACCAAAAAGAAACCTTTGCTAAGGGGAATCAGGGTAATGCATTGAAGAATCCAAGAGCTGACAGAAGCAGCAGTAAATGACAGAGGAAAGGAGAAGAGCTGTTTCTACCCACAGGCTAAAATATTATTCAGATCACTGCTATGAAAAAATCTGAGTTTATAAAATGTTGTGAGAAGTAACTATATGTCACTGAGCAGCTTAACAAGATTTTGTAAATAGAGGGTCACAAGATGAAAAAAAACAACCCCATACAGCATGAAGCATACATGTAGAAATTCGTATCTATATTTCTATACAAATAGCACCTACAAGAAATATAATCTTCATGCATAAAATTTGAGAACTCTTAACAGGTGACAAGGTTATTAAACAGCCAAACTGACAGATCAAACCTAATAAGTTACATAAAGATCTATCACTTAGATGTTGATATTCACTGTGATTTAAAATTTGACTGAAAAACTCCTGAAATAATTGTGCTATTTCACTCAAGGTAGAATTGTTCCCCAGTGCTTACAGCAAACACAACATGTTTAATGGCAAAAATTAGAGGGTTTTCTCCTCTCCTGAGGAAAAGGGAGCAACTGCTAAGGTCCATAAAAGGATATCACTGTTAGCAACTTGAGCGACAGACAGGAAGCAGATTTCTACAATTGGCATTTGGTGAATTGCAAGCTATAAAATCTGCTTGGAGTTTACTGGTTTATCTGGGGGTTCTAGGCACAGCAGTTTAATTCCTCTGCTATTAAAATATCTTGTTGGTCCTATTATATATATATATATATGTCAGAATGTATTCGTCTGTCATATTAAAGCAAGAAAATAGAACACATCTACATTTCTCTTAGCAGGTTATATTTTCAGTGAGTGGTAACTAGAAAAAAATGGTTTATTATCTCATAAACTTTGTTTCTTTTCATGCATCTATGTGTGTGGGGGATGTCACTATTATTGTACTTTATTCTAGAAAACTGCCTTCCTTTTATCTCATTTATGTTATTTTTACTGGGAGTTTTGTTGTTGTCATTGTAGTAGTACTCATTATGCTTTTAAATCTGCCTCATCTTTACTGTTATGCATGAATTGCTAAAGCAAGTCTTAACAATTCAGGCTATCACTGCTACTCTGCCTGTTTCTGCTGAAGACAGAAGGTACTCTCCTGCACCCCCCAAAAAGTACCATGCAAGTAGTAATGTCTAAAGTGTGCATTTAACAGATTTAATCTGCAAAACCTTTAAACAAGGATGAAAGATTGTAAAGGAAGACATGATTAAAGCATTTCTGAAAGCAAGAAATTGAATTTTTTTCTTGTAGCACAAAGACATTGTAAGAACAGATAGAAATTTGAGAGATACAAATGAACCTTTAACACTTCATGTTCAGGCATTAGAAGAGAAGGTAAATAAAATGTTTTATTTTCCCTTTTATTGTTCTCCTTTTAGAGTTGCTACTGGCTATGACTCCACTACTGTCTTGTTAAAGAATTCTTTCAAAAGATAATGCACAGTGACAGAGTTAAGCAGAGTCTTTTAGGAACACAAGTGTCTTGCTCTGTTCTGGTGAAGAAAACACTCAGCTTGCCCACATCTCTCCTTGCTAATGGTGCTACAAAGGCAGGTTTCTGACATTTGCTTTACAGATTTCTTAAATTTCTTATAGTTTCTTAAAGGGGTTTCTCAGTCTTTGGCCATTTTGCTTCTTGCAGGAAACTGACTTTTCAACAAAATATCCTACCATGAAAAATACACTGATTTCCAGGAATAGCAAGCACACAGAAGCACTCATGAACACTTGAGTCTTATTAACAGTAATAAGTATTGACTACAACCTTTGTGCTGTTACTCCTTCTCCCCATCATGCGACTCAAAATTTCATACTTTTTTTTTCCTTTGCTGTTCAAGATTTTGTTTGAGTCTACACTCAGACATTTGAATCTGAATTCTCTGATTTGAACTTTCTTATTCATCAAGTCTTGATATTGGACATATGTGGCATTTCTCTGCCTGTTAAGATCCTTATACATCCGAGGGTTATGCTGGGAAAAAAATGTATCTTGTATGAACTAACTTATGTGGGGTGTTTGTTAAAAGCATGTATATTTTTCCATCCTTTATTGAGATATAGATATACATATCCTGGATAGGTGAAAGATTCTGGAACTGAAAGTTTAAGCAGTTCATGTTGTTCATCAAACAGAGTAACTTTTTGAACAGTCATTTCATGTGTGTATTTTGGACACAGTTACCTTTAAGCAGACAGACAGAAATGCCATTCTGTGATATACCCGGGAAATTTATCTGGATTTTATTACTCTAAAAAACAACTACTAAATCAAAAAAGATGGGACATGCTTTTTCTTCAGTGTTACGGACTTCTTAGGAGCAAATCATAGAATCATAGAATGCCTAAGGTTGGAAGGGACCTCTAGAGGTCATCTAGTCCAACTCCCCTGCACACGCTGGGCCACCTAGAGCACATGGCACAGGGCTGCATCCAAGCGGGTCTTGAAGATCTCCAGAGAAGGAGACTCCACAACCTCTCTGGGCAGCCTGTTCCAGGGCTCTGTCACCCTCACTGTCCAGGTCCCTCTGGATGGCAGCACAGCCCTCTGGGGTGTCAACTACTCCTTCCAACTTTGTACCATCTGCAAACTTACTGAGGGAGCACTCTGTGCCTTCATCCAGGTCATTGATGAATAAATAGAACAGGACTGGACCAAGGACTTACCCCTGGGGACTCCACTCACCACAGGCCTCCAACTAGACTCTGCACTGCTGATCACCACCCTCTGAGCTCTGCTATGTAACCAGTTGCCGATCCACCTCACCGTCCACTCATCCAGCCCACACCTCCGGGGCTTGTCCAGGAGGATGTTGTGAGGGATGATGTCAAAAGCCTTGGTGAAGTCAAGATAGATGACATCCACGGCTCTCCCCTCATCTATCCAGCCAGTCATCCCAACATAGAAGGCTATCAGGTTAGTCGAGCATGATTTCCCTTTGGTGAATCCATGCTGACTAGTCTTGAGCACCTTCTTGTCCTCCATGTGCCTGGAGACAAAGGCCAGTATGAGCCATGACTTTTCCAGGGACAGAGGTGAGGCTTACTGGCCTGTAGTTGCCCGGATCCTCCTTCTTGCCTTTTTTGAAGACTGGTGTGACATTGGCCTTCCTCCAGTCCTCTGGCCCCTAATGCTAATAATGCTAATGCTTTCATTTAAGTAGCTACTCTAACTAAATGGGAAAAACAGGTTTTCTGGATGTTTAGGGCATAGATAAGTGAATAAAATCAAAAACATCTTCTATAGAATACTTTACAAAGAAAAATAAAGATGCTGCACACTAGCAGTAAATGTTTGAAGACAATGTCCAATAATTTCTTTTTTCCTCTCCTCCTCCAAGAACTCTTTTTTCTCCAACTTTTGACAACCTCTTCAATCTCATCTAGAAAAAAAAAAAAAAAAGGCAGGCGCCTTTTCTTTGTTAGGTGCCAATATACTGCTGGCTTGTACAGAGTTATCTGTGTACTTTCAAGCTAGACAGTACGAACCTCCTCCGAAAACAGTATTTTTCAGCTGTCCACAGTTGGCATCCAGCAGATGGCAACATTGATTAGCCTTTCATTCAGTTCAGCTGGTGCCTGCCCACTTACCCACTCCTAGGGAATATATAGACTGCAACAGTCATTATATCAATAAATACTGATGAATACCACCCCTTTAATGCTTAAGGTAATCAAGTTCAGTTATTGGTTAACACACAGGTGACTATTCTAAACTAAAGATAGTCAAATAACACCCTCCTGGTTTTCCTCTGGAAATGATCATCTGCAAGACTTTGAAAACATTGAGTGCCACAGCAGGTGACACCATGACACTACATCTAAAAACCTCTGCTTTCTCTTAGCCTTAGAACAGAATTTTGAAGACTGCCTTCACTATTAGGCCATTTGGTCCACTTTTTTCCTCTTGCCCATGCAGAGATAAACAAATAAAAAAAATGAATTAACTAAATGGTAATGAATGAACTAAAGATTCAGGTAAAATAATCACAGTTGGTACCAAAATCAGTTCCCTTATCAGTTAAACCAAGGAACGACCTTGGAACTCCACCAACATCTTGGCACCTAGGTACTAAATAGGGAGTTCCTACCCTTGGACAACAGAGCTTTTTCATTGCTACTTACCTAGAAATCCTTAAATCTAGCAGTTTCTGTTATCTGATAACAGATATCTGAACCTGTTTCATTATATCTTCTTTACTAAATGTTGATTTATTTGTTATCTTTTTCCCTTTATCATCTTTGACATCCTTTTGGTCGTGATTATTCTGAAGAAAGAGAAATAAGTGTTAAAAAAACAAAAAGAACAGTACAGTCCTGACACTGGATACCTGCCATTCTTTCAGTGATATATGTCTGCACCAACATACAGCTAAGAATTTTGATAAAACACATATAATCTGCGCATCCTAGTATGCAATTTACTTTTCTCATTTTTTTAAAAAAAAAATACTTTATTTACAATAAATAGTTTTCATTTTGGAACTATGAAGTAATAAGCCTATGAAGGATTGGTATGAACACTGTGAGGCTTTTAGTGACTGAGTGTGTGTGCCTGGGCTGATACTCCTAGATATAAAACTCAGGTCTAACTTCAGCAGACAACCAGAACAAAGTGAGAATGCATCTGTCCTGTAACACATTTTTCCAAGCAACGTATAGTCTAAAACAATAGCTTATTTCTGTTTTTCAAGCACCTCCTATTAAATTGGAATTCAAGTTGTACACACTTACTCACAAGTTAACATACATAACTGACACTTTTCTTCTGTACCAGGTAGAGCTCAAGTCCTGCAAGCATCACCGGCAAACCACAAAGATCCCCCCTGCACAAGGTAGAACCTCCTGTGCCATGTGTGAAACACTAGTGTATAAGGGACTGTCACACCAGGCAGCAGATACAACAGGGAGGCAGTATCTCTTGGATGTAGGCAATGGAAGAGAATGGAATCAAGAATTTTATTGAACATTAAGGAATCAAAGCCTTGTTAACAGGACAGATAAAAGTAAAAATATGAGCTTTCAAAAATGTTTCATCAAAGTCTCACTAAAGCTAGGCTTGGTTACCATTATTATCTTACAAAGAAGTAAACATCGAAAAAAGCAACAAAATCAAAACATCACTAAACAAACAAAAAAGTAAAAATGCAGAATTGAGACACATAAATACCTTCATTTTACTCCTAACTGCACACCACATTACACTAGAAGAGAGGGTTGAATGAGATATGTCAGATTTTCTCTAGGCTTTGGTAAAAGCAAAGCATTCCAGAGAGGAACAACAGTAAGGTTCAGGATAAGACCCTGACACACTCTGATCTTTGAGATCTAGGCTGGAATGGGTCATCTAGTAGCACGAGTACGAAACAAGAGAGCTCTTTGTCCTGCAGCAACCTACGATCTCAGCTCTGCCTTGCCTTGTCTTGGGGAAATAATGTACCAGATACAGGAACTCTTGGTGCAATTTATTGAATTCCAACTGCACAGTATTCTTTCTTTCTTGGTTTATTTTAAATTATTGACCGTTCAGCATCTAGCTCTGGTTTAACCTGATACTTCCAGGGCCCACACAGTTTGTAGAAGTCCTTCCAGGAAACAAACCCTTCAGAAAGCAATCCTCTCATCCTGGAACAGAAATTAACCATCACCACAAAGTGAATCATGAGACACAGCTTTCCTGACAGTGCTTCGGGGCTGCTCCCACACCACTGGCCGAGAGGCAAAATGGACCAGTCATGATCAAGTACACTGATCTGCCTGAGCAGGTGCCACTTGAGAGTTTGTTTACATCTTTTCTGTTGGAGAGACTGAAGCCTATGCACAAAGTAGTTATCTCACAGAAATACTTGGCATGAGAACATTTCTGATGCAACTTAAATTCTCTCTCTATCTCTCACTGGAACAACTTGTTGCTATGAAATGTGAAAAATGGCAGAGAACTGATCTGGAAAGACAACGAATACTGACTGATGCAGTGTTTCGACTAAGATGCAACACAAGGACAACAAGTAGAGTAAAATAGAAGTGACTCACAACTAAAGAAGAACTTTTTGTTTAATAAACACACAGAAAGCCCCACTACTTCCTCCCACTTATTTGTTAAATCCGTCTGTTTGGCTAACCACCAAAAGCACTGCTCAATAGGCACATTGCTCACAGGGGGAATAAACACACTGGCATTGTAAGTAATTCTTTGCTACCAAGGACACGAGCAAACACGCATAATCCCGTCTATTCCCACCCTGCAGAAAGGTCCACAGGCTCCTATTAGGTTGAGGAGAGTGGAAGAGAGCCTCGGCACAGCAACTCACAGCCCTCGGCCCCCAGGTTTAGGCAGGAACACTACCTAAACTGCAAAGATACAAAATGCTGTCAATGCCATGTGGAAAGCTAAAAAGATAAGAGCTACAGAGATAAACTCACTCACTACATACACAGTTCTGGAGTTTATTCCTGGTGCAGCACTAAAGGGACTTGAAGGTTGCACAGGCTGGCAGAAGCACAGAAAGCAAAGCAGGGAGGCAGTAAAACCCACCCTAAAAAACTTTCTGGGATAAGACAAACCCGTGACGCCTGCTAAATTTGTGCAACTCACCCCTCCAGTGGCGATGCTTAAGGTTTTGTAAGCAGGATTTTTATTTTTACTGAAAGTTTCAATAGGTCTCGCAGCACCCTCTGAGGGAAATTCACTCTCAAGATAGATGAACAAGTGCTTGGGCAGGAAGAAAAGGAAATAACAAGAGCAATCTGAGAAAGTTATCACACAAAGGTGAATTATACAGGGCGGCATGCCAGTGCGGACACCAGGTAAAACAGGAGTTCAGTAGCTGAATGGTCATGTACATATGTTAATGTACTATCCTTCTTCTATGCAACCCAAATTTTGCCCCCAGTAAATGCAGTTGCTGTAAAGTCACTGCAGATGTACTGTTAAACCCAAGAGCGAAGCTTCTCATTGGTGTGCATTCTTATTGGATTAGTCACGTGTTGAATTATTTGCCTACTGTATATAAAATACTGTCCTGAATTCACACAAACCAACAATACCTCGTGTCAATATTGCTTCATTTCTCCCATTGTGTTAGATGGGGGACTACTTTTCTAAAGAATTTAAACACCATAGAAAACACCTAACCTCAATACCTTATCACTTTGCAAATGCAAAAAAAAAAAAAAAGACCAAACATAGACTCATAGATTCTGTTGTGAAAAACAATCTGAATCTCAGCGCACAAATTAAAAGGGCCCACAGCATTACCTGATGTAGCTTCAAGCATTTGGCACAGACTGGAATGCACAAGCCCATCAGACACCAAAACCAGTGTTCACAGAATCCGAGGCTCTCCAACAGGCTTTCTGAGGCACTCTTAGTTCAGTCCCCAGGTCTGCTGTTTCCATTAGCTGCACAGGTGCCAGCTATCTGAATGAGTCTTTCAGTCACTCCAGCCTGGGTCGCTCAAATTAATTAATTTTCATATTATTTAAGCCTTTAATAATGTGTGCAAAGTAACATATATTCTTTTTAATGTATCACTTAGACAAATAAAGGTGTATATTTTCCTCAAAGGAACAAGAAAAGGCTGATGCTGGACACAGAAAAAGCAACAAGAGAAATGTTTTTGTTCCAGAGCATGGAAATGTTGTGATACTGGTGCACTGAAATGGGTGGGTGTTTTTGTTCTTCTCTAATCTTACTCTTGAGAGTAATTTAACTATTTACATTTCACTGTAATACACACACACATATATATGTGTAAATCAGAAGCACAGGCTTGAAATAGAATTTCATCCCCTCTCTGGAGGTGTTTTAAGAGCTAAAAAGATGTTATCAGGATCAGTGTGTAATCCTGAATACATACTTTACCCACTTGTATGCTAATCTGGATCCAAACAGAATAGTCAATACTGTAGTACAAGTATTTGGGTGTAGCCAAAAGCAACTGCCAAAACAGAAATATATGAGACAAAAGAAGAGGGAGCTGTTGGTCTCATGTAAATTTAATGGCAGAATATATTATCTGGGACTGTACTTGGCAGTTCAGCACGGTTTTGTGTGGAAGATAAAATGCTGCGATTTACAGCATAATTAATGTTTGCTAAATGCCATAATTGTCCTCTCTTCCTAAAAATTGATACTTCATTATTAGCTTACAGAATCTAAGGCAGATCATTTTTCCTTAATTCATTACTGACACCTGAAAAACCTATATTTTGCTAATATTCCTTTGCATATGAATAGTGTCTGCTTTACCTCAGCAGTGTGTGACGAACAGCTACATTCATTTCTTTGTTACTATGGCAATATTACGTAGGAGGTACAGAAATGGGCTGATGCTTTTATCTTCTCCCTTTGTAGTTAGGATATACTCTCTTTCTCCACCCTTCACCTCCTCTTATTTTTTGAACAAAACAGCCACAAAACAGCCAAAACAATGGGGGATTTGAAGCATTCAAAGAATCACAAAAAAGGTTACTTTCTTCTTTAGTGTTATATTAACCGAAAACAAATTGCAAGGCTATGAATATTACGCAAACACCAACTACTCTAAAAAGATTGTGTATTTTTCACAACCACAGAACTACAGCAGGTAACTTAGACACACTTGTGAGTGGCAGGTGGCATGAAATCCCACTTCCTATGTGATCCTGCCTAAAGGACACTGAAGATAGGCTAGCCTATGACTAACACCAATACCTCCTCTGAACCCAGCTGCTTCTAACCACCAATAGCTCAAGGCAAAGAAACATGCAAGGCAGGGCAAACCCTTCAGGTGCTCAATGCAGCACGAATTGAGCACTCAGCTCTGCTGAGTGTAATCAAAAGGTTTACAACAAAACATCTTGTTTGCATCTATTGATTCAGCCATGGGCAGAAACTCTCCCTAGTGCCATGAGTCAAAGAAAACCAGAGGAGTAAAGACCGCAGTTTCGCTAGCCAAGCTCACTGCAGTTTTGACAGCTACACATCCTCACTCTCCATTTCTGTAGTTTTCAGGATTTTTCAAACAGCTGATGTCAATAATTTGCCAGTAGGGTTAGAGATTCCTGACTAGCATGTCTAAACCTATAGACCCTTAGCTTGCTTTTCTTTCTGAAATTTCATGAAACCCTGAGAAGCAGCCTACAGATTCCAAGTAATCCACAACTGCAATCTTTTAAAATTCTGCTGATCAACGAACCAGTTTATTTTACTACACTGCTGTTAATAATGCAGAAAAAATGAGAAACTGGCTAATCCAGCTTTGCAGTAAGGCATTTCCTACAGGCAGCAAAGAGAAACACTATACAGACATAACATTTCATAAGAACACCACGCATAGAAGAGTGAAACAAAAAACTTTTTTTTAAAACTGATCATACTTTCAGTCTGATCAGTAACAAGGTTTGCAACTAGGAATGTGAAGCACATATTCTCCAGTCAACTTTCTCAAACACTTCAGTAAGCAATAACCACTCCAAAAGGTATTAATACAAATTCAACATTTGTTATTCCACGGTGACTGCCGCTCTTCAGTATTGCCAGGTTTAAATTAAAGACACTATGATGAGCACTACAATATCCAAGTCAAAGCATTTCTTATTTTGACAGAGGCTTACTGTAAACCCTGTGGGAAAAAAAATAGGAAGTTGTGAAATCCAAAGTTGGGGATTAGTCGGTTTCTTCTTTCACCTGCTAACAGCATCTTATGTATTATCCTCCAGATACATCTGGCAAGCCAAATTATTTCTATTCTAGGATGACTGGCATAAAGATTCCATACAAAGTTTTCTGAAAATGACAAGCAACTCAGTGACCACCTATAAAATGAAAAGTTAACTCTGCACAGAATACATGGTTTAATATAGTGACCACTACAAAATATCGTCACAGCAAATATTTAACTCCAGCACTCCATAGCCTTCCTTCACTAATGTTGGTGCAGGACATTTGTGCCACTCCTGAGAAGAGATTTGGAGAAATTATGATAATGTGGAAGAAAGCCCACTCAGCTAAATTACCCTCCTGACCTGTTCAGGGCTTCACATGGTGTTAATAAATAAATAAATAAAATCCTAATGACACACAGACCCCACAACAGTCTTTGAGAAAGAGTTATTCAACCGTTGATGCTTTGTTTGCTGTAAAAGTACCCCTGCTTGGTACTGAACGCAGGGCTGGCAATAAGGTGGGGGAAAAGACACGTATGTGTTCACTAGCAGGAGCTGTATGAGAAGTTACATCCCGAGTCACCACAGGAAAAAAAAAAAAAAAAAGGAAAAGCAGAGTGTGAAGGGGTCACAGAGGCTTCTACTGAAATGGCTGCACCTCTTAAGGCCTGCACTCAGTAAATAAGTGCTTCACAGGGCTACAATTCATTACACAGACTGCGTTTAAAAATAAATAAATAAATAAATAAGACACAACTTTTTATTGAGCAATATTACCTGATTCCTGCAAGGCGATGGCAGGTTAGTATTCAGAACTGGAGGAAACACACTCTTTCAGTAGCGCTGTGAGCTGCTTGCCATAACCATTACAGTCTCCCTGCCAAGACAAACACGGCCACAAACAGAGCAGGGCACAGCGGCACCTTGCTGGAGCAGGGGGCTACCCCGCCGCGCTCACACAGCCTCAGCGCGGCTGCCACCTGCAACCTTGCCGTACTTCGCTGTCCCGGGTTCCCCCCGCCAGGGCACAGCTCGACCCCGAGGGCAGTCCGGCGCGGGAGGCGACCGCGCCTTAACGGACGCGCCGCGGCCTCAGGTGCGCTGCGGGCGCGCGCGCGGCTCAACGGCCCCCGGGAAGCCGTTAGGCGGCGCGTTCCCGACGGCCGCGCGGGGCGCCCGGCCGCCTCCCAACGCGCTTCGCCCGGGGATGCCGCGAGGGCTCGGCCGTTTCTGCGGATGGCGGCGCCGGGGCGCGGAGAAGCGGGAGCTGAGCGCCGGCGGCGGCGAGTCCCGCGCACCCGCTCCCCTTGAGGCAGGCACAAAACCTTGGCGGCTTTGGGTGTTTTGTTGTGTGCGTAGCCTCCTTTCCTGAGGATTTTGCTTTCGTTATTCTCACTTTTATTCAACCAGAGAGTGGTACCTGCCTTTGTGGGGTTTTTTTTTTGTTTGTTTGTTCTGTTTTTTAGTTTTGGATACCGAGGTTTCTGGCGCGAAGCGCTGCTCCCGTGTGTATTATTTTTACTCGGCAACTACTCTGCCGAAAAAACCGCCGTCCCTCGCTTCGCACTCCCTCCGACCCCCCTTAGCTCCTCGGCTGCTGGGGACGCACTCAGCGGAGCGACTGCTCCGAGCGGACACTTAATACTAACGCGAATGGCTAAAACTGGTGAAATCCGCGCTGAGAGAGGCAGCCGCCGAGAGCGGGACAGCGCCCGCGGGCAGGGGCGGCAGCTCCCTGCCTGCTTTCATGTCTTCACTTAAAGCAAAATCTTTAAGCTATTCCACAACTTCCAAGTCTTTGTCATACGCTGTAAAAGAAAAAAAAATCAGCTTTTAAAATCTGCTTCCCAAAAAAACTAACACCCCTTTCCTTAAAGTTGAGGCAGAGTGAAATACAGCGGTTTATTGCCCGTGGCGTCATCCTACTGCTGTTCCTGGGTGGTAACTCCCTACACGCTGAAGCTCATAACTCCACACCATGTGCGTTTGGCTGCCTTGCCCCTGAAGTTTCTCGTGTACGTGCGCAACGTTTTCTCCATATGCTTAGAAGTACTGGGGAATCTTTAAGTAACAAACTACCAGCACGACTGTGTTGAAAGGCTGTTGCCTCAGGTATTTTTTTACTGAAGTGAAAAGAAAAAATGTGTCTTTCCCATATCTTAGAGGCAACCTCCTGCACGGTATTAGCTTTGATGCTGACCGAGCTAGGAGAAATTATGGGAAATCAGCGTCACTTGAGCCTTGGCTGCGCTGCAGATGTCAGCTGGATCTCAGATATTGCTGTAATTGGCTGCTGTGAAATCCTCCTTCGGGAAGCATCAGAGCAAGAGCTTCGCAAAGGCTTTTCCTCTCCCTCTGAAACCACTGCTTGGGTCAGGGGAGCATTTCTGCAGTGTAACGACAGAGACTATCTCTAAGTCCAGAAAACAAGCAAGCACAAATAAACTCAGCCCTTCCCTCTCCCTGTTGGAAAGAAATTGTTGCTGATTCAGATACTGCGTTCCTAGTCCATTTGCAAAAGATCAACCAAATCCTACCACTACCATCCATCCATCCATCCTTCCATCCATCCGTCCGTCCGTCCGTTCACCCACCCATTAGGATCCATTAGGCTCAGCTGATGAGCAGATGAGGCAGCTTTACAGCTCACAGGGAGTAGCGCTCATGGGGGCTTTGAAAGTGTTTTGATGAGCCAGAGCACAAGAAAATATAAAAGCTGTACAGTAATGCATGTGCAATTTCAAATTGGAGAAGATACTAATTTGGTAATTTTATCATTTTTCTACTCCATTTTCCTTTAATTAAATGTAATATAAATACACAATAAAGCATAATTCTTATCCTGAAGAACTACAATACTTTCAAATGACTTTAAAGTATGCTATATATGAAAGTTTTATAAATGATATGATTTTTTTTCTTTCTAAAAAATTTCTAATGTTTGTTCATTCCAGAATACAAAAGGTGTATTCAAGTACCAAACACTTTTTTACCTACCTCACCGACAAATTTCTTACTGGTCTATACAAGGGTTTAATATTGACCATCCATTTAACATAGACCCTCCAAAGAAAGTCTCATACCCACTGAATTTTTAAATGCTGGATTATTCAATAGCATTATATTTTCCAGTGGAAGCATTGAAGAGCAGGGGCTCAAGGTTAAGAACCAGAAGTCTTTTATTGAGCATCAGATAAAACTTATATACTGTACTGTCCCAAATACAATACCTTATTTTCCTACAAGCACGCAAAGCACAGTTTTTGAATAAAATGATAATCTAAAGACTTACACTGAGACTATCCTATCAGCTTCTCAGTCCCACAGCAGTTGTACAGTAGAATTTTCCCCTTGCTTACTGAAGAACACTTGCACTGCCATCCTTGACATTGGTTATCTACTGATGAGGCATCCTGTACTACTGTCCTTGAAGCAGGCCTCCACATTTTCCTTTTAGGGTGAGTTACAGGACTGGCTGTACTTAGTACTAGATGCTGAAATCACGTTGTGGGATTTTACCATTGGTGAGCTGTGTCTCTGAGGAAGGAATTTGCACTTTACTCTGGTTCAGGGCACTCTTTGTGATCACTGGTGTTAGGAAATTGTGCATCATTGAGTCTTCTCACATATTCCAGTCTAAATCTAGATAGAATTGTTCAGCTGGAGGAGTATGGGGTTAATCTGTGTCTAGTTTCTCAAAGCTAGCTCAGCAACATCAGTACATTTGACAGTATTTGATAGACAAGAGGCCCAGAGTATGTTTCTTCACTGTAAATCATACTATGGAGGAAGGGGAACTATCTACCCTGAAGTAAATATTGATTATTTTAAATATTACATGGCCCTAGCTGCTCATAATTCTCTTTCAGCAGCCAAAAGTGCTGTGAGTTGGAGTCAGAAGTCTCCTTGAGGATATCTAATACCCAGTAAAAAGCAAATGTAGAGAACTATGGCCAGGCTGCTTGTTGTTATGGCAAGAACAGATCTATGGTATCTGAAAAGTGCTCCTGAACTCATTTATTCTCTTCATCACTACAGAATAATAGGTTTTTTTGGATACTTATACTGGAGCTTTTGGCAGCTTTGGAAATCCTAAGTTGAGAGCACTGTGGGCCAGCATCTTAGAAAAGGATCAGGCAGGTTCTGCAGAGCTCAGAGCTGAAGTTCTCTTGACCTTCACTCAGAGGTGCAGCATAGGATCCCAGAGCTTTGTTTCATAGGGCCACCCTTTGCTGCTCCTGCTGCCCTAGCACCATATTCTTACACGGGAGTGGCCAGGGATGCTCCAGACCATCCAAATGGCACCCAGATGGGGCAGTGCTGCGTTGGGAAGCCACCACACATGGGCTGCTGCAGCTGCCCTCTCATCCCTCACCATGTCTGAAGTCTCCTGGAGTGGGACCCTTGTGGTGATCGAATCAAAGTTAGTTTTGGTCCTAGATGCTTCAAAAGACTCCCAGTGTTTCAGTGAGAAAATGACCTAATTGGTTTGTAGCACCATCTCTCTTGACGTATAACTGAAATAATGGAGCTTAGGTGGCAGGAGCTATGCCACAAAACAAAAATACAGTGTAGGTAGATGAAAGGTTTTCAGCACTGCCAGAATCTTCACAAATGTTTTGGTCTTTTAAAGCCAGCAACTGGGCTTAGACATCTACTATTCCAGATACTAATAAACAACGCAACTTATTATGTTTTATTTATTTACAGTTTTGAGGTACTAGAATTAATTAATTTTCTTTTTAACTGAAAAAATAAGTACTACCTAAAGATAAGCCACATGCAAAGTTCCAAAGTTCAGGAAAGTTGTTATTGTTGTTTTTGTCATCATTGTTGTATATAACAAGGTTTTCTATCTTTTTTAATATCACCTATGGCTTATGGTCTCTTTGGATAGATACATTCAGAATACAAGCAACATCATTTGACATTAAAAGAGAGGATGAAAGTAAATTCTGAAATCAACAAATCTTGATGTTACGTTTTAGTGGAGGAGACGTAAGTTCTGTGACTCTAAAGATCTTGGTGCTGCCTAATATCCATTGCAAAATCTCAAGGTCCATTTCAGGCCGTTTCCAGTTTTTATGCACAATGAATTATCCAGTACAAAAGACCTGAGCTGCATGATTTTGGAGTATCTTTGTTCAAAGTAATCCTTTAGAAAAAAATCTACCCATGCGCTTCTCAATTTTCAAATAAGCTCTTCTACCCTCCCTTATTGTCAAATTTGGCTGTTCCCTTTAATTTCTTGCCAATACTCCTGCTACTAACTGGTTTTGCTGCTCTTGTTCATTCATATTTGTTGAATTTTCTGCTGTGCCTCAGACTCTGGACAAAGCAGCTTGCAACAAACTTTTTTAATACTTCATCCTTTAACAAGTGAATCTCTTTGCAGTTAGAAATACTGATTAGATTGGATAAAACTTAACACATGGGAGTCAAAGCTTCTCCTTTATAAAACAGCATCTCCCCCAAAACACAAACTCAGCTACAGTTCAAGTGCCAGGATTTGAACACAGGTGCTTTACACCAGTGTTAGAAGGGTTAATTATTTTTTCAGTGGCTGCATATCAGCATTTAGCTGATTTTTTTTTCAAAGCATCTGTTCCATCATTTCTGAGATTAAGAAAAATGTTTAATCCGACTTGGAGCAAAATGAGTGTACAAAATGTAGCACATTATCATGATACCAACATTGGCATGAGAACACATCCCGCAGAATCCAGTGGAGCAGCCTGCGGGAACATCGGCCTGGGCGGGCAATTTACACCTAAATGAAATGTATCGCTCGCTTTACTCGTGCTTTACTCTGCTTGATAAATCCGGTCCTTACAGGCCCAGATCCCTTTATAAGAAATGCCTTTATCTGCAAAACGGTTGCCGCGCCGTAGCCGGTACTCACTAGCTACTCTCGTTCCCGTGGTGAATTCACTGGGATAGCCTGGGAGTGGCGCCGGGAGCGCGTCCCCGGGACGCACCTTGGGCGCCGCAGTCCCTACGCGCAGAGCGGGCTGTAGGGGGCGGTATCCGGCCCCCTTTCCCTCCGGATATCCAGACATCCCCCCCGCCCGCTTCCAGGCAGCGCGCCCCATTGTTCCCGCCCGCCCGCGCCCCATTGTTCGCGCCTATTGTCCTTTGGTGGCCGCGTGCTCCCGCGCCCCGTGCGGCGCGGCGCCTCCGCCCGCAGGCTGGCTAGCTGGCTGGAGGGATGGCTGCATGGAGGGATAGATGGATGGATGGCTGCATGGAGGGATGGATGGATGGATGGATGGATGGACGGATGGATGGATGGATGGATGGATGGATGGATGGATGGCCTCCTCTCGGCCCCGCTCCTCCCCGCCACTCGCCGCAGCGCCAGGACCTCCCCGCGGCGCCCGCCCCGCACCCGCTCCGTGTCGCGGGCAGCTCCGAGGGCTCCGCCGGGCAGCGGGTTGCCCTGAGCGGGCAGCGGCTCGCGCCCCTTGGCCGCGTCGCGGGGGCACCTGCAGCGCAGCCAGGCGCGTTCAGAGCAGCCCAAAGCACGACTGCGCGGCAGCTACTGCAACACAAAGGTGCGGCCGTTTATTCAAATAAATAAAAACGAGATTTTTATATACAAATGTACAAAACCTTTATGCGCGTCTTATAAAGTAGTTAAAAGTCGT
>VWPW01003908.1:0-22304 GCA_013389825.1 Crypturellus undulatus | reverse complement strand
CGCCCACGCGCGGGGCGTCCCTCGCGGCGCTGCCCGGGCAGCGCTTTGGCGAGGCTGCCGGGAGCGCGGCCGGGCGGCGCTGGGGGCCGGGAAGGGCCGGCTCGAGAAAGCGGCGACGGCCCCAAGAGGGTGGCGCCGCTGCGGAGACACCAGCTTGGAAGCGCCGGAGCCCGAGCCCAAACAAACAAACAGGAGGCGAGGAAACACCACGCTGATGACTGAGCCGCGAGCAGGCGCTGAGGCCGCACATGAGGGAAGCCAATCTTCACTACAGCAGGGAGAACAGTAACAGCAAAAACGCTGTAATAGGGACTGAAAAAATGCATATCAAAGCATACTCATAAATGCATTTTTTTCTTTAGACTTTAATTCTTGAACCATTATATTGTGACAAGCAGAGTGGAAGCTTTATTTATCATACTGGATAAATTAAAAACTGATGCAATTCCAAGATTCTAGTGAAGATGACCGCAGCGCAGATGGGAAGGGGCCTTGACAGGTAAGCAAGGCTGAGGCAAACACCTGCCCAAGGCTCTGGTGCCTGTGAGGGGATGCCCCCTAGAGCCAAGGAAGCTGTGTTTCCAAGGGGAGGCAGCAAGCAAGGAAGGAGCCTCAGCCCCTTCCCTGTCGGTACCTGCTCTCTGTCCCTCTTGAGCCCCCACAGCGCAGCCTCTGGCACAGGCAGCCACGGCCAAGCCTGGCTGGGGGCTGCAGTCGCACCCAGCAGCACCAGCCTGGCCAGGAGGCCCGGGCAGCATGAGGGCTGGCCCCGTACCCCAGCCCGAGGACAGGCAGCCCCGCGGGCCCTTCACTACTTGCCCAAAGGGGTGATGAGACAGCAGTCCCCCTGTAGCACCCTTTCCCTCAGTGCTCCTGTCCTAGGCACCAGGGCTTGCGCTTCAACCAAAAGGCACTGAAATTCATTCACTTCAGCCTGAATCATGATTAAAACATAGTGTTTTTGCTTTGTGAAGGGCTCACTAAACTAAGCTGTGAACCAACGTTCACATCTTTTCAAATTTACTCTGTCTTCTAGGTTAAGATGTGGACACTGGGGGTAGGAAGAACAAGTCACAAAAATTGTGTTTTATAACACAGGTAAAATCTTTTCATTTTGCGTCAAAAAGTTTCCTGTCATGTAACATTAACCATCAAAAGAGTAAGGATTTAACTTAGCTCTTGAATAATAGAACAGCTCTTATCTAAGAGGAAGGAGAGAGGAGAAGAAAAAAAAAAAAAAAAAAAAGAGAGCGAATGAACATCTCCATGAAGCTAGGCAGACTATTAGAATATTTTTTCTTTGATGTTGTATATATGCACACTCTGACCAATTTTTCTAAACACCAATATAAAGAAGCTCTGATGTCACATCCGCACATCTAAAACCCATATTGGCATATAGCCATATACATATCTACACTTTATTTTCATGCTTAATCAAATGGTCAAAGGCAATGCAGAAACTTGCAACCTGTATACAGATATCCTAAGTTAAAATATAGACATCTTCAAATCCATTTATTTCACAAATCATTCATTTATACATTATCCAGTTATTTTAGTAAAAAGTATTTAAGTGTGAAAGTAAAAAAGTTTAAAATATAGCTTTTTAATAAAATCCAGCATGTTAAAACAGCTCTTTAACATGTTCTCACTAAACCTTTCTTTCCATAAAGCACATGTATAGACATTTCAAAGCAGCCCATAACTTATTAAATCTTTACAATGTTTATAAAACTCAGTCTTTGGAAAAGCTTACAATGAATAACATGCAAATATAAATGGTATATCACAAGTTTTAGACAAAACTGTAAATGAAGTCTTTGTGCATCCTACTCAGACTCTAGTAGCTTGCCTACACTGAGGATTAAACTGTGTTACTGGACACAGCTTTAAGCACTTAAGACTACTTTCCACAAAGTATTTAGATGCACTTTTTGGTTAAAAAACCCTAAATGTTCCAGTGTAAAGAAATGCAGTTATCCCAATTTATTTTTAAAACTGATACTAGTAAAAATGATTTAATCCCCCAACTGCAAAAGGCAAGGACAATGCTAAATTGTCACCAAGTATTTCAGGAATATAAGAGTATAGCTTTTCAGGCAAAATTTACAGAAGAACAGAAGTTGGCTTTTAAAGTGTAAAGTGGCTGCTGCTCTTAATTTATTCTAGACAGGATGAGAAGCATTTAATCACAGCATCCCTTTGAAAAGAAAGAAAGAAAATGTCAGTTAGATATTTGTATTTATTTATACACATCATCCATTACATATATACATATTCTAATATTCTTTATAATATTTGTAATTTTGAAATACAGGATAAAATTTTAAATCAACCCATTGTTTGTCGTGTAGGATCTTGGCAGTCACAATGGGATAAGCTACAGAAAGGCCAGAGCCCACCCTGAAGCTCAGCTCTGCTGAGTCCAATTCCAAGGCCGTTTACATCCCAGCATGTGCTAAAAGCAGACAGCTTTTAGCAACAAAATTCCAATTTTGTTGTAAATCAAGATCTCTGGATACTTTAAGCAAGGTACTGTTCCTTGGCACCTATCATGGTTTAGATGACCATTTCCTTTAAGAAGGGCAGTATATAGAGATTTGCGGTGAATTCCACATTGGCAAGAAATTCAGTAATTCATAAAGAAATTACTAGGCAGTTATTGTATTACTCAAAGCAGTCTGTGGAAAATATAGCCCTTTTGCCCATAAATAAGACAAATAAAAACAACTGAAGTGATGCATAAAACCTAGCTCTTTTTTCTTCTGATCAGAAATGAAACTTCTCAGGGTAGAGAGGAAAAAGCCCACTGACCATTAATTCAATTTGCTTTCTCCATGGAACAGGGTATATTTAAGAAAGATTAGGCTTTACTGAGAATGTTGCACACATGGCCACAGCAGCTACAAAACTCAGAATAATCAAGCTGACAGGGAGACACTGAGACGTCAGAAATGGTATGATGACAATTTGACGTATCATTTCCTATAGGGTATTTCATTGCTTATAACTATCCAGAAAATAGCTACTTAAATTGCAATTTAATTCTTCCCATGCCAAATAAAGATACAAACAGCTTTCTGTAAGGTTACAGAAACACAACAGGTTTGAGAGAAACAGAAAGGCTAGAGATGAAATAGATAGAAATAGGATAGATAAAAAATACTTTGTATTCATTTTCCCTTTCACCAGGGGAAAACTTCATTCAGTAGGGTATACCAGAAACATTTTATTTAACACTTAAGAATGCCCTTTTGGAAAGACTAAGTTGCATTACTATAAAACATCAGCCAAACACACATTCTTAAGCTTGTTTACTTGCATGTGCTTTCACTAGTTCTTTCCCATTTTGTGCAGAATAGTAAAAAGGAAAGCCCACCCAAAAAAATGAACACAAAGCATTCCTTTTGCCTTTCTTAAGAGCAAGAGGTCACACACAGACCTAGCAGCCAAAATTATC
Organism: Crypturellus undulatus; assembly: GCA_013389825.1. Taxonomy (NCBI): domain Eukaryota; kingdom Metazoa; phylum Chordata; class Aves; order Tinamiformes; family Tinamidae; genus Crypturellus; species Crypturellus undulatus. The sequence continues at coordinate 18,841 of VWPW01003908.1, read as the reverse complement.
TTTTTTTCACTTGCTTCTAATCAAGTAGATCACAGGCCCGTTATCTTTAGGGGCGGTAAGAGCAACTATTGCATCAATATCTTCTTAAATCATTGGATAATTAAACAGTATTTATTATAGTATTTTCAGTGAAAACAAGAAAAAAGAGCTTTAATAAAATCTACCTTGCAAGATTTAAAATCTGAATTATTACTTTGAGTTCAACTATGTCACTTTCTAAACTTTAAAATGGAGAGATTATATTGACCTCCATAACATAAAGATAGCTGATTTCTGTTAATAGGAGGTAATTACACATACTCACCTTGCATAAGGAATATATGATAGACTATACCTGAAAAAGAGCAGAAAGTAAACACAGATGAATTTTCATGTCTTTCCTAGAGCCCAATTATTTCACTTTAATCCAGCAAGAAAAGTAATCTGTTCTCATGAACTTCAAGTAACATTATTTAATTTAATGCTTAATTGAAAAAAGAAACAAACACAAGGGATTTGATAAGAACTAAGTGCACTCCTAAGGGCTTTCTTATTTGCATTTTTTTAAATGTAGTTTATAACTTCCATTGCTCATCAATATAGCTTAAAAAAAAAAAAAAAAAAATCACAGAAGTGAAATTTACTATAACCACCAGATCAAAAGGGATAGACGTTTCTGGAAAACCATCCTACAAGACAATAGAGATAACCTTTTTTTTTTTTTTTTTTTCTAATTTAGAAGACTATATATGGAACTATGTAAATATACATCTAATATTATTTAGGTGTGCCACAGTTGTGTCATATCCCATTATTATCTGAAAGTTGCTTCTCATAAACCTATAGTCTATGTTTTATTCTCTACTGCTCAGGCTCCAGGACAGTTAATAAATGTGGAACTAAACACACACAACACATTTTTAGATTCTCTCTATCCAGTATCAACCATCTACCCGGGTTTAGCACCATGCAAATCCACTCCCATCCTGATTAAAAAGTTCTCTGTCCTCTGATGGATGCTCCATGCGGTTCCTGCCCTCGAGGCAGGTCTGAACAAGAACAGGGACCACAGGGGATGGAGTTGAGAGTCAGTACAGATACCTCACTTGGGCCACGGAGACTGCACAGCTTAGTTTTATCTCTATGGAGAAGGCAGCAGCTTCAGAAACTGCAACCAGGCTGCAAACAGTCACCTAACCACGCTCGTGTACACTCAGTACCACTGGTGATTTTGCATATAAAATCCTACATAGGAGGCCTAAAAGAGTCCAAAGAATAACACACTGCAGAATATACCTAGAATTACTATTTTCCAAATAACTGCCTATAGATTTTGCTGGAGATATACAACCTAGCTAAAACAAACAAACATGCTATTTCAGGCTAGCACTTGGGCACAGTTACATTATGCAAAGTATGTGTGTATATATATAGGCTTATGATCATATGTGTATAGGGGCAGGGAGAAGTGAAAATGAATTTTAAGTATCTTACCAGGTCATTGCCAAGAACTGCAATATGCAGAATAACACTGCCAAACCTTTTTTACCCCACTAAATCAAAACAAAACAAATATTCCAAGTTAGTTTATTTTGCATTCATCAACAAACAAGTAAAACAGTCTATTCAGCTGAAAAAGTTAATTGATGACGCCTCTTGTCTTAATTACTCCCTCCTTCCCATTCTTACAACTGATTTTAGCTCCATTTTATCTGTCATCCCATTCGCGTCTGACTATGGAAGTCTGTGGCTTTGAAAGACCGCTACATATTTTCTAACAGAAATATAAATCACTTTACAATAAGAAGGTATTTTAACTTGCTTTTCTTAGCTTTTATGCAAGGAGCTTGCAGACTAACAACTGATACTCTATGTCTTGCATTCTGGTCTGCATCCCACATCAGCGGAGGAGCACGTTCACTTTGTAGCCAGCCCACACGTCACTCCACCTGAATTCAACTGCAGTTGAACACACAAATACCACTCATCACCACAGTCAAGAGCTCACCTCTCTTTTACCACTGACCTGATTTTAAAACTATAGTACAATCAATAATCTAAGCAGCAATGCCCTTTAGAGGAATAAAATATTCTCACTTACCCAGAACACAGCACAGAGGGTCAATATTAGAGAAAGCTGAAGGGAGAGGGATGAGAAAAAAAAAAAAAAAAACCCAGAATGAATACTCACATATACAAGCAAGCAGCTGTAATTTCATTGAGTCATCACCATTTTCAAGAACTCATGAAACAAACGGGCACACAGTGCTTATATTTTGAATTTTGTATTAATCACAGAATGGTTGAGGTTAGAAAGGACCTCTGCAGATTATCTAGTCAAGCTCTATCAAGCAGGGTTTGAGGTGTCTAGAGGTGTCTAGGACCTTTTCCAAATGGGTTTTGGATATCTCCAGAGAAGGAGGCTCCACAACCTCTCCAGGCAACATGTTCCAGTCCTCAGTCACCTTCACAGTAAGTTTCTTTCCTCCAGTTCAGACATAAGTTCCTATGTTTCAGTTTGTACCTGTTGCCTCTTGTCCCATCCTTGGGCACCACGAAGATGACTCTGGCCCCATGCTCCCTACCTCCTCCCTACAAACACTTACATATGTTCACACATGGAACAGCATTGAAGCATTGGTACAGGCTGCCCAGGCAAGTGGTGGAGTCCCCGGCCCTGGCAGTGTGCAGGGAACATGTGGCTGAGGCACTTAGGGACATGGTTTAGCAGGCACAGAATGAAGGGCTTACAGCTGGATTCTATGATCTCAAAGGTCTCTTCCAACCATAATGATTCTGTAATTCTATATAAGTTCCCCTCAATCTTCTCTTCTCCAGGCTGAAGAGACCCAGCTCTTGCAGCCCCTCCTCATTACGTGTTCCAGCCCATCTAGCATGCCAGCAGCCCTCTGCGGGACTCACTCCAATAGCTCCATATCCCTCTTGCACAGAACGACAGCGCCCTGGAGACAGCCCTCCAGCGCAGCCTCCCAGGCCGAGGAGGGGACTGTCACCTCCCTCAAGCTGCTGGCAATGGTCTTCACAACACGGCCCCGGGTGCCACTGGCCTTCTCCGCACAGAGAGCACCCTGCTGGCTCATTGTCAACCCCATCCACAGAGCTGCTTTCAAGCAGGTCACCCCCTTCCTGGGGTGATTCAGAGGCAGGAGGACCCTGCACCTCCCCTGGTCGAACTTCAGGAGGTTCCTCTCTGCCCATCTCTGCAGCCTGTTGAGGATCCTGCATGTCTAGCCCCTGGAAGATCAGCTGCTTCTCCAGGTTTGCACCCATGAACAAGCTGAACTGTTTTCCAATGCACAAAGGATGTGCTGGGACAAGTGTTTAGGAGGAGGAGGAGGCAGGAACTGACTTGAGAAACCCAAAGCCCTAAATTAAAAGCATAACTAAACCAGCACAGCCCTATGTCCTATCTACTGAGAGGCTGGCAGAGATGATAAAGTTTCCTTTAATGCAATTAGTCTTAAGAACTGCTTGTTTAACACACCGTTCAGTAGATGGTATCATTTTAAATCTAGCATTCATAACACTAGTATCTGACAAGATAGGTATTTGCACTGTGATGAACAATCCATTATTAAAACCATCCCCGCACAATTACTGTATTTGGCAGACACAGGCCCTGCTTCTGCCAGTGTTTTTAATCTTCCAGTAATAATGGAGAGCCCACTGGGGAGCAGCTGCCTCATGCACAATAAGAAAGCTACAGGGAACTTTATTCAAGCCACTCATGAAGCTCTTTTCTACTTCCTATCAGCTGGCAGTCTGTGCTTAAAACTGTAAATACAATCTCTTAGGACTTTTAGAAAAAAAAGAATTCCTATTCATCCTACCCTTAGTCTCCTTTTGAAATACAGCAGAAGCACCTGAAAACTGGATTTCCTTACAGAATAAGCAATGAAGATTTGATAGAAATGTAAGCTCCTCCACATAAGATTCACAATTGCATTATTTCTATGATAGAACATGGATTCTTTTTTGCATATTTGATAGAACATTACCCATGGGACAGCTAACTATCCAAAATTAATCACAACCTTTGTGCAAGCTTAACCATCACTGGAACTATTTTTTTCCACTAAAACTCAGTTGGCTCCCACTATCCGTCATTGCAGCTAACAAAACAGAATGAAGTCCTCATTTTATTTTCACTGAAAAAGAAATTTTGGTATTTTATTAAAAAAAGCAAAACCCAAATAAGATTTTTTTTTCCAGACATATTTGCAAATCCTGAATTGCCTCCAATTCTAGCTTTCTGCTAGGCAGCTTGAAGAGCCAGGATTCCCAAATCTTCTCAGCTACCCAAGAACCTTTGCTCTTGTTAACCTGTACTAAAGAGCTTGGAATAGTTTTCTGAGGTGGTGGGGGAGAAGAGCATCAGATTCACCAAAAGTTGCTTTAAAAGTTTTCTAGTTCTTTTTCATATCACTGAAATTTTCCATGCAAATATTTTTACCTTGCATTTACCATTCATGTTCCCTGTTAGAGGAAACCTTTTATTACTTCTTTTCCCAATCACGTTGTGCATCTTCTTCACACAGGTGGGTAAGTCTGGTTTTTGCCTACCCTAATCTTCTTCTACCTGCCTTATCTTCTTGAGGTAAAAAAAGTTACATTTTAACAGATTCAGAGTCCCAGCAAAGATAAGTAACATCTTCAAAGAAAGTGGGAAAACTCGTGCTTCTCAAATGAGAAAACTGTCATTTTTTTTATGGGAGGTTTGGGAGAAGAGAATACACAACCCATATGGATAGCAGATCAGGGAAAGCTCACTGACAGTTTCTTATCCACACTGGCTGCAATCAATTAGAAATATGATAAGGAGAACAAAACAGTTAACTAAGTGCTGAACCACTAAGCTAAACAGACAGAGTCATAACTGACAACTGCCAATGTAGACTTGATCACCACATCATTTTGACAGGAGGTGGAAAGACGTGCCGCAGCCCTGCTGTTTAGGAAATCATTTTGGAAAACAAGCTAAGAAACAAACAACCTAATACTAGGATTTAGTAAGAACTATTTTACTACAAATGATTAGTTTAACAAAAGCATAATCAAAAAAAAAAAAACAAAAAAAACCCAAAAAACCTCACAGACTCTTACATAATCATATATAGCTATCCACTTGACTATTAGCATTCTGTATAAAGGAGATGTAAAGAAATGTTGTCCCTTTAGAAAAGCCTCCTATTTAGTTTTAAAACAAAATGAAAAAAGAACTTATCAACTCGCAGAAACAGATAAAAGGTATTCAAATAGACCTTACCAGCATCACAACTGTAGCTATTAACCTCGTTGGCTCAAACATTGCTTTCAGTTGCTTCAGGGGCCCCATCAGGAAACATGTACTAATAGGAGAGATGGCAAAAACAGAGAGTAAATTGTCTTCCAAAATAAATAAAACCCACAACAACACACTCTGCAAAAGATCATATGTAATTAACCACTTTTCCAGCAATTAGATCACTATACACGCTAAGAAAGGTATTTCAGTATTCAGCAGACACCTGTAGAATAAAAGGGAAACACTCAAGGGCAATACTAGAAATAGTGTCCATACTGAGTCAACTCTAGCTATCAACTTCCTTTGAGAGTATTGATATTCCAGCGAAGGCTAGGAAATTTAATTTTGAGACTTTTTTTTTTTTAAAAACTGATTTGCAAAATAAATACTAACACCAAATGTCTGTAGAAAACTTCCACTTAAATCTCCTATCCAGGTAGTTCTCAAGTAACTACAGTCAAGACTACAACTTTACTCAAATTCAGCACGCAAGCCCAAGAACAGCAAGAACAAAAATTAATAGTTTGTACCAAAATATCCAACTTCCCTTTACTGTGTAGTTATCTGGGGAAAAAATGAAAATAATCAGCAACTCTAGGTCCTCCATGTTCACAAGAAAGATGTGAACAGCACAGCTCAGGCATCACCTTGGAAGAATTCTGTCAAGAATCCCATGCACACAGTCTGGAGTGAAGAAGGTCCCAAAAGAGCTGACTGATTTTCAAGGATCAGCTCCTCTCAACAAGCAGGAAATCAGGCAAAGACAGCAGAAGGCTCACAGGGATGAACAAGAAACTCTTGACTGAACAGAGACATAGAAATGAAGATGCAAGGGGCAGAACCAGGGACGGGTGATATTAAGAGCAACAAGAAAGGCTTCTGTAAATACATAAGCAGCAAAAAGAAAGTTAGAGAAAACACAGGTCTGCTGCTGAACAGCGCAAGGCACTTCACCTCAGTCTTTACTGGTATCATCAAGGTATGTCCTATCCTCAAGGGGGGCAAGAAGGAGGATCCACAACTACAGACCAGTCAGCCTCACCTCAATCACTGGTGGGGCAATGAAGCAACTGGTTCTCTTGGATATTATTTCCAGACCTGTAAGGGACAAAGTGATGACGAGGAATAGCCAGCATGGATTTGTTAAAGGAAAAGTCAGTCTGATAACCTTCAGCAACAAGATGGTAATTTTGGTGGATAGGGGGAGAGCAGTGAGTGTTGTTTATTTTTAGTAAGGCTTTGGACCCAAGGTGTCCTCAAGGACTAGCTGATGAATTGCAGGTTAGAAAAAGCGATGGTGAGAGGGACTGAAAACCGGCTCTGAGCCTTGCATCAGCAGTGCCAAATCCAACCAGAGACCAGTCATTAGCAGTACTCCCAGAAGTTGGTATGGGGAAGCAATCCTGTTTTAACATATTTAATATATTTTAAACGAACTGGATGACAGCACAGAGTGCTCCACCAGCAAGGTCGCTGATGATGCAAAACCAGGAGTGGCTGACACACCAGATGGTTGCCCTGCCATTCAGAACCTCAACAGGCTGGAGAAATAGGCAGACATTCCTCACTGAATTCAGAGGGAAATGCAAAGTTCTGCACCTGGAGAGGAACAGCCCCATGAACCAGCACAGGCTAGGGCTGATCTGCTGGAAAGCAGCTTTGCAAAGGAGGAACTGGGGGTCCAGGTGGATGAGTGGGACATGGATCAACAATGTACCCTTGTGGCAAGGAGTCCTGAAAGCCCCCTGGGCAGTACTGTACTATCAGGAGCTTTACCAGGTTGAAAGAGATTGTGGTGAGGCCAAATCTGGAGCACCGGGTCCAAATCTGAGCTTTCTCAATATGTGAAAGACATGGACATACTGGATTGGGTCCAGTGACAGGCCACAAAGATGATTACAGGAAGCATTTGACACCCAAGAAGACTGAGAGTGCTGGAGCTGTGGAGTCTGGAAAAGAAAGGTCAGGGGCTTACTGGTCTTTTGATTACGTGGTGGGAGGTGCGAAGAAGATGCAGCCAGACTTCTCTCAGGGGCACCCAGGACAGCACAAGAGGCACTAGGCACAAACTGAAACTTAGCAAATTCCATGTAAATGCAAGAAAACACTTCTTCACCTTTGGGCAACCTGTTCCAATGTTCAAAAGCCTTAAAGAGACTAATGAGTCTCCCTCCTTCGGGATACTCCTAACCTGACTAGACAGGATCTTGGGTAACCTGCTCTAGGGATGCTGCTTGAGCAGAGCTGGTTGGATCAGATAATCTCTGTACATCCCTTTAACTTCAGCTGTTCTGCGGCTCTCCAAAATAAAATACATACTCAAAGCAGTAACTATTCTGGCTTCAAGTATATAATACTAGTCTTTTTCAACCATGCTGCTAAAGCCACTACTTCAGCAAGAACAAGAATGATTCTAGCTTTGAGGTCTGAAAGCTTCACTATGGTGTCAGAAACCTAAATTTAATCCCCTTCCTAGATAACTTTTGTTAATAGGAGGTGAAAGTCATTTGGGCAGTGTGAGCTCCCTCTCAGAACCAGCTGTAAGCCTAGTGAACCAAGCACCTTCTACGGTTAAAAAAAAGATGAGGGTAAGTCTCCCAGGGAAGAGACTGAAACATAATCCCCCACACCAGATGCTCTCCTACTAGCAGGAGTACATCCTGCTACAAATACATTTGTGAATACATCCCCTTCTCTTCATTTATTAAGACACATACACACACCTCAAAACCATAAATTAAAAAAGAAAATAAAGGAATTTTCTCATTTTAGTAGGAAAAAAAATAAATTCAGCTCAATGCAAAACAACTTTTCTCAGAATTCTTATCTTGGTTACTGAGTCATAAAATTAAGAAAAAAAATAAATTCCAATCTTAATTGACCACTGCAAATAACTGAGTAGAGTTAAAAAACACAAGGTAAACAGTTTTAGATTCTGCCTGGCCTCATATTCAAAGTAAGGATTTCCTGTATCTCTTTTTTTCAAAATATTTTCCAAGAAAAAAAAAAAAAAAAAAAAGGGGAAGATGTCTTTGCTACTGGAAGAGCCCTTCTTGTTTTAAGATGACATCTACAGCAGGCAGGCTACTATTTTTTGTCAAAATAGAAGTACCTCTGCACCTAGCAGAAAGAAGCTGCAAAAAGCCCAGAACATTCAGCCAGCAACTTGTTATTCATCCTCCACATAGTAATCAAGGTATCTATGAAATATTTGCAGCAGACATAACACTGGGGCAAGAACAAATGCATAACTGATATTCTTTAATTGTGATTATCATATAACTATGTAATAAATAAGATTATTATGCTATTAGCATTCCAGCATATTAAGGTTGTTTATACAAAGTTGTTGATACACAAAACGGATGCCATTTTATAGAAATGGTTGAAAATGGAGAGTATTTTCTTATCAATAATAATTAGGAAGGCATACCTGGCTAATGCAGCAATATTTCCCAGAGTATAGAACACTGCAAAAAGTTTGATTCCCTTTGGGAGCCATAGCAATGCTGTTCCCTACACAAGACAGAACATTTGCATGTTTGTAATTAGTCATCTAATTGAAAATGCACAGTACATTTATTTTCAGAGACTCTGAAGAACATCATCTTAGCATATACTAGTAATACTCTGTTCTCAGGAATTTGTTGTTGCCAACATGAAGCATGCTTCTATTGCCACCTGCTGGCAAAATTATGTATTCATTTAATATATTTTGCAATGTATTTCACAAGTATGCAATGTTTACTTTGTTTTTTAGGACACAATTTCAGTTTTCTTAAGATGTTAGTACAGATAAATAATGCACAAAGGGAAAAATGTCTTAAATGCTAACATCTAAAATTTCATTTTCCTCCAGTAAGCCCCCTAGACTCAGTCTAGCTTTGTACAGAATCTGAATGGAAATATTCTAAAAACTAGCACAACATTCTCTTAATTTCAATAGAACACTAAAAATCTGAAGTTTTCTGATGATTTTTAAGATAAAGAAACAGAGCTTAAGTTACAATCAAAACACTACCCGATTGCAATTTCAGTGCCAATCTTTGGGGTCAATTTGTGCAGAGTAGAGTGCAGGAAACCACATAAAGTAGCAAGGGATGACTGCAACAAAGACAGACTACCCTTTGCAGAGATAAATTGAACAAAAATACACTTGTTAGCAATATTGATTAACCAAAAAACTAATACACCTACCAGCTTTCAACCTATGAAATCTAAATATCTGGTACATTCTGAAATAATATTAGATGTATGTTTACATAGCTATTTATCTATTATATTCTAAATTAGAAAAGTGACTTCTTGAGACAGACCAGGCACAATACTTAAAGTCTGCAACATAGCAGCAAACAGCAACTGTAATCTGTCCAGAAATTGAGGTTAAAATAAACACCTACATAGTAAAATTCATAATTATATTAGTTATATATTTCTTACTGGGAAAGGTTGAAGGGAAGTCAACCAGCTATCACTCAAGTAACCCTAAAAACTATCCCAAACTCCAGTTCCTTCTTTAGGAATTGCATGATCTATACAACATGTATCTGGCCAGAATTTGTGCCGCTGTACTTAGTATGGATTCAATATGAATTAAATAGTCAAAATCCAACCAATCTTTGTCGAAAAGATCACATAAGGAAAGAAAATTAATAATAATCCTCTCCTCAAACCTCAATCCAAATACTCACCCTATGCTTATTTCACATACTGCTGAGACACTACATGCAGAAGAACTACTCTGGAGCACCAGCTAACCACACTATGCTTTTCTAGAACCTATCAATTAAGATTTCAACTTTCAAGGCCAAGCCCAAGCCTCCTTCCAACATTCCATGTCCAAAAGCTGAACGAACACTTTGTGAACCCCAAACTAGCCACAGTGCTGCTTTTCCAAGCATCAACATGCTGCTACACTCAGCATCCATCGATTTGTATGAGGCATAATGCTGGCAGCTTCTTAAAGCTTTCCCAAAGTTATGAAAATAAGATTACTAAACAAAAGCTCCTTCCTAGCATGTCACAAAGAATACTACATTGACTTTGTCTCCTTTGAGAGGAAACAAGATTGTTAAAAACTGAATTTACAGAACAGTAGCCCCTACACAGTAATTACACATTTTAATGTCCAATTAAGTTTATGGATGCAAAACATAGGCTTCAGGATCTAAAGCATGCACAAAAATAAGTATAAAGTGTTAATATTAATGAGGTTCTGCTACAGAACATTAATAAACATATTAGGAAAACAAAAACACACACACTTTACTTACAAGAATAGAACACGCAATGCCAGCAATAAAACATATGCCAAACCATTTGACTCTGGTGCCAAAGCTGAGTGTTGAAGCATCAAGGACCTTGAAAGAAAGAGGGGAAAGGAGAGAGAAAAAAAAAAAGAGGAAGAAGATATTAGAAACAGTTTTGAAACATTTAAAAGGCACATTTTATTTACTATTAAAGTGTTTAATTGAAAACGGTTTGCCTCAAACAACACCAGCTATTTTAACTTGCTTAAGAAACATGTATGCTTGCATATTAATTACTTCGTCAACAACCTACAACAACCTTAAATTCTCATACAGTTGTTTCAAAGCAGAAAAGTGACTGGACCTTCTAGCAGCGTGCTGGTGAACATCTCCATTGGCACAGTGCTGTATATTCCCACACATACTACTACTATCATCTGCAACTACACAGATTCCGCTGCTCCTACCAGTACAAGTATGCCATGCAAGTATTACAATTCCCCCTCAATTATTGTTCCTTGGAGGGAGAAAAGGTGTAGGTGGACTAACACAACTTTCCATCTGAGAGCTTGCTCATGGCAAGGAGCAAGATGCTTTCTGCTTCTCCTGGGCAACTCTGTCACTGTCAAATCCTTCCAAAGTGACACACGACCCAGCTCCTAAGGCTAGAGAACTACTTCCCCCTCTCACTTCCATAGCTTAGTCCTATGCTAGATAAATAAGGAAAAACAGCGCGGCAAGAGTTTGGAAAAGCAGCAATGCTAACACAAGGGAAGTAGTAGAGCCGCATGGTTGGCACCAGAAACACCCCTTTCAGCAGCAGTGACTTGTTAGATCTGCTTACCCTGTTTTTTCCTGCCATGCTCTTCATTCCAGCTTACTACAAGTCACTAGAATTAAAATTTTTGCTCTAAGTTGCTCTATTAAGTAGACTATTGCTTCCATTTACCCAAGATGATTGTAAAAGCTAACCTTTCAATTTATTTCAATCACAGAAGGAAACTTGACATCTCATAGCTGTGCTCTACAGCTATTCTCAATTATTATCAACCAAATGTACAACAGCAGAATTTCCCCAGTTAGATAAATAGGTGATATTTCTCCCATTCTCTTCAGAATCTTCCCTTCAGGTAGTGGTAAGCAAATGAATGAAATTTGGTTGCTACACATCTGTACAAACAAGGAATCCATACCCAATATAATCCAAAGGAATCACAAAAACAAACATTTATGGGAATCAGTATCCAAACGTGCTTCTAAGAATGGCCTGCTCTTTTCTACATAAAAACAAACAAAAAACCGACTACCAACCTTATTTAAATTCTATAAATTTAAATTAAATTAAATATTTGGAATATTTAATGGTCAGAGGATCAGAATACTGAAAATAAACTTCTATATTTGTATGCTTGCTGAACACACTGCCAGAACACAATATGGTACTGAATTTTCTGCCCCTTTTTCTCTGTTCAGTAACTAAAGCAGAACTTTCCAAAGGACTGAGGATACTACTTACCTCATTAGGTCCAACTCTTTATCCTTATGTAAGCGTTAAAGAGATAGACAAAAAGAATAACTAAAACACTGTTTAATATTTGAAGCCATATTTGACAGTCATTCAGAAATATCTGTATGGGTGGGGAGTGAAGGAAGAGCTGGTGGTAAAGAACTGAAGATACACAGTTGAATCATTGCTTTTAGCTTTATCTATTCATGCAGCTAATCAGATGTACATTAAAAAAAAAAAAAAAAAGGTAAAATCCTTTCAATTTCAGCTCAGAAAGGAAGGGCTGGGTGAGCTAAAACTATCAGCAGACCCAACACATGACACATGAGATTTCCTGGAAAAAGGAGGGAGAGGATGAAGACAAAGTGTTTCTTCAAGCTTATCAGCTTATAACCTGCAATGGTTATTCAACAGAAAAAATGCTAAGAATGCATACAAACGAAACAAAGGACTCAGAAAAAGTCAAATTTAAAATGCAATTTTAAAAACAGCTAAATACATTAAATACATTTTATAGACGTAATTATTAAAAGCTTGGATCGGCAATACCATGTGCACGTGAACCACACAAGAAGCTAAACAGCATGAGCAAGGGCTGCCATATCTCAGTAACACAGTATTCACATAATGACAAAACTAAAGAAACTAATTGGCATTAAAATGAAGTCTGATCCTCCAACCATTCCTGAGGTCATTACTATTTATAATTTTAAGCTACATCTAGTTAATGCAATAACCAAAACCACTGAGCTCCAGTTTCTCAGTTGTATTTTCTTAGGTGTAGGTGCATTTGGATTTAGTGGAAGTGCAAATCTTTGAGATAGCTGTTTCACCCTTGTGATGAAGCACCTTGCTGCAGAAGTGGAATAACAGGTACTTAGTTCAACAATTTAAAATATAGATTTCAGCTTGTAATAAAAGCGTCAGACTATGATCTGTTAGAGTTAGGGAACTGACCTGGGGCTATTCTGCCATTTCTACTACACAAGCAATAATTTCAGGCAGCAAGATGGCCAGGAAAAGTAACAGAAGTTTAGTTTTTCGAGTTTAGTTTTAACAATAAAATTCAATGGTCACTTTGAATAAGAATTCAAAGAGAGAGTTAAGTAGTTTGTTGACTGCTTTTGGTATAAATACAACAACCTAATGTCAGTTGATAGTACTAGAGAAATATGGCAATCTGACATAAACTGTACAGCTCATCCCCAATTTCAGATAAAAATAGTTGGCACACCACTCTACAGTATTTGTGCTAGCAGTAGCTTTTACTTAGAAAAATGTACAAAATTGCAATACAGATGCCACATCTGGAAAAAGTTTCTCCAGAAAAGCTGTGAAGGGAGGTAGAAGGGAGGGAATTCCTGTAAAGTCTATCCTTCTTGGTATGCCACTTGGCAATTTGTTTCTAAGCAAATAACAAAATGGAGAGAGAGGAGGAGGAGGAGGAGAAAGAACAGAAAACCTTGGCTTCTATAGCTGGGCTTTAATGCTCAACTCCTGGACAAGCAGCAAAGATCTTTATCCATAGGAGACTCGAAGAAAACGTGAAATCTAAGAAATGACCAAGAGCACCCAGAAGTCGAGATAGAATCCAAAGCAGAAATTGAAATCAGGAAGGCAGACTTCCCAAATCATCAGGCATGGCATTGCAACAGTCTAATGCACAAGGTGCAAGTGTCAGAAAGCTGAACCCTACTGAACAGTGCATGCTTACCATGGACATCCAGTAAATCACACAGTAATCTGAAAAGCTGCCTTTGAACAAGAACATTTCTTGCATTTCTGATCATTGAACCTGGGCTCCCATTCCCTTTAAAAATAAGCTTGCAAAAGTTTTCATACAGGATTTCTTTTAAATCTTTTACAGACTTAGAGCAGATTCTAGCAGTTAATTTTTTTTTTTCTTGACAGCAAATTTAAGTAGCTGAGAAAACACAAATCCAAAGAAGTGTTCAGTGTAGTCAAAGGATCCAGCTCTTAATGTGTGTTCAGGGGTAGGTTAATATGAAATATGTATCATTTTATTTAAGATATGTTTTTAATGGAAGCAGGGGATTTGCTCTTAAGTTCTGGCCACATAGCAGTATCTGATTTCATTATGAAAATCCAAAAATTATTTTCTGTTTTTTATTTTTTTTGTCCTGAGTTTCCATGTTTGCTTCTACAGCATACAGTATAGCTTTTAAATGTGTACATGTTCTTGCTATTTAAAGTCTTTTCATGTTGTAGCACTATGACATATTATAATCAAATTATGCTATATATAGCTTGGCTATTTGTTTACTAACATTTAACAAGTGACAGTCTCAGCTCAGTTCCCCCTTTCTGAGAATATATGCCTCAAATCAAAAACTATTCAAAGTTTAGGCATTTATCTTTCGACTGCTGCTTTGAAACAAACATCACATCGAGTCTCTTCATCACAATTTGTGCCACATACAAAATGGATCTTGGAATTGATATCTTTTAGTGTGAAGATTAATAGCAAAGCATTTCTTTGATAAACCTTGAGATAAGATAAGGTGAAGCACCCCCAATAGAGCTGGTTAACTTGGATATGAATTAACTGGCACAGGCCCAGCCCGCTTCCAGAGCAGTATTACATCTGGATGTGATTAGCCACCTTGCTGTGGCCGAGAACCTGGGCTCGTGAACCCCACAGGCCAGCAGCAGCTCTGTGCAAAGCCAAGGGCCTCACACCAGCACATCCTAGACACCAAGGACACAGAGGCAGTGCTGGCCAGCAGTGTTTATTAGCTACAGGCCAGACACAGGCTGCCCTACAGTCCACTGCACTCCAGAACCCTGTTGCTCACAGTATCCAGATCCTCTGCAACAAGCAGCACTTGGGCCAGTAGATAAAAGCAGCTTACTTGGCTAAACGTGTAACTAGCTCCTCAAGGGTGTGCTCAGAACTGCTGCAGACTGGAAGTGAAACCCTCTGAGTACAAGGTGTTTGAATGCAGTAAGAAAATAACTGAGGAAGGTTTCAGGGGGAGGAATAAGAATGCTTAGTAGCACTTCAAGTGTATAGTTAATAAATAAATGAATAACGTATGAACACACACAGACAGGGAGAAAAACACCTCAAAACAGTAACATTTAAACCAAAGTCATGCAGAAGGAAGACAAACACATGCACGATAAGGGCACCCCGTTAACAGGCAGCCAGGCGGGGAAAATGAAACCGTCGAACCGAAGCCACCAGCGCAGCGAGAAAAACTCCTCACGGCGACACCTCGGCGCGGGCAGGCGCTCGGGGGAACCCTCACCGCTCGGACACCGGCGCACTCCTGCTCGCGTCCTGGTGTCCACGGCTCTTCCCTCCCGACGCGGACACGAACGCGCGTGCAGCCGCTCGGGCCGCCTACCGGCCCCACGGGGGCGAAACCTGGGCGGGGGGGGACGCGGGCGTCTCGCTGAGGCGGGGGAGGCGGGGGAGGCGCCGTCGAGCCGTACCTGCGCCGTCAGGCCCTGCTCCTCATCGTCCTGCCCGCTCAGCACCCGCCGCAGCTTCTCCATAGCGCCGCTCGGGCGGGACGCTGTGCCGCTCCGCTGCGCGGGCCGCACCGGAAGTCACGAGGACACGCAGCAGCCCGGGGAAGAGCGGCGGTTGGGAGCGAGGCGGTGGCGAGCTACGCGCCTGCGCGCGGGGCGGGGCGGGGCGGGCGGCGGTTGGGCGTTAGGGGTGCGCGGGCTGCGGGGGCCGCGCCGTCTGTGTGAGGGGCGGATGAGCTGCGGTAGCGCCGCGGTGCAAGGGGGTCTTTTAAGAAATAAAAAGGGTGTTGTGCAGGTATGTAATGCACGAGCTGTGTGTTTGATCACCATTATGCAAACCCCTGTTGGAACTGCAGTTTCTTAGTGCTCATGCCCCCAAGAAGAAAATACTTAGGCTGTGTTCAGGTGCTTATCCACCCCATGGGAAATATCACATAGCCCACAAAGTCCTTTTGGAACAACAGGGGAGCTTGTGCTTGGTTTAGCCGTGATCTTAATACATGTGTAGTGGAAATGAGCATGTGTTTGGTCACCTGACTACAAGAAAGGCACAGTGCAAGCAAAGATGCAAATAACTGCCTGTGTCCTATGGATTATGGGTGTCCTGCACAACACCTGCAAGGACGTTGTGTGTTTTTGTTTCTTTAGGAATGCTGTGTGCAGTCCCTTCTGCAATGTGGTCTTGGCAATCAGTCTAGTAAGATGGTCTGCACTACATGCCGAGGAATCCAGAAGACTTTCCGTGCGTGTGGGCGGGTAGAGGAATACAGGCAGCAGGAGTGTTGTCACGAGTGACCGCTGCGTTGGCTGCTGTCTGCCTTCGGCTGCCAGGATGCTGCACGACCTCGGGATGGGTTCTGAAGTGCTGATACGTGCAGTGCCCTTACCCCCACGCCTGCCCATAACACACTGTGTTTGGGGAGGGGAAGGGCATCTGCACGGAGGCCTTGTGAGGATATATTGCCCTGGTGTAATGTATGGGTAGTGAAGCAGATGCTGGGGCCCTAGTCAGTGATCTGCAACAGGTCTTGAGTATGTGTTTTCTAACTTAGCCAGCTGCTTTATAGGTTTCCCTCCAAAATCTCCAGAGAACTGTTTTCTTTGAAGAAGCTTAACAGTCTTGGTGGTAAAACCAGTGATGTTTGTCACCTCTCTCTAGCTCTAAACCCAATGCTATAACTTCTCCTTCCCCATTTATTTTCCCTGCTTCCCGCCCTGCTCCCCAAACACATGTACAGAAATGCAGTACTTCTGCTTGTGTTGGACTCTGAAGTACTAGTACTAGTACCAGGAGCATTGATGTGGCTGTGATGAAGAGCAGCCAAAGGGGCTGTCACTGGTTATGCCTTCACAGAAGTCTTCTGTGGCAGAAGTCCCGGCCTGGGCCAAGAGAGCATGTTCTTCTGGGGACACTCCCTCCTGGCAACCCGAAGACTCAAAGAAACAAGTCTCAGGTGATACCGGATCACAGCTGTTCAAGAGCTTCATAATGTGGTGATGTCTGTTAAAACCAGGGTCTTCATCTTCATGGCTTTGGTTTTCTTTTGCCTGGCTAGATTTAACTAGACACAGCCTAAAGTTTAAGCCTAAAAAATAAGAGTAGTCTTCCAGATTACTGCAGTCCCTAGAGAGAGAGTAGCACTTTGAGAGGGCAGTTCATCTCACCCAAATCCCCTATGTTTTGGGGGATAGGCTGCTAGTGGCTCTCCACTGAGACAGAGGAAGCTCAGAGACTAGGCTAGGCGCCTAACTTCTATTCCAATGAATTAAGGTGACAAATGTCACTATGTACACACATGTACCTCGTAGGACTGCAGGTTTAAGCAATGACAGAATACAAGTTTAGATCCCCAAAGTCCTGAATATCCCTCAAAACTGACATCATTGAGGTATTGCCAGCGACTTGTTAGTTACAAGTGGATCTCAACTCCACACCCTAGGGCAAAATACAAAAACAAGAGCAAAGATGCAAAAAGAGCTTTTTGGTTTTTGAAATGCAAGACCTCTACACCAGTACACAGAGAGATGAGCATGGGCAGATCAGCTCTGGTCCCACCTTTCTGCTCTCCTGGCTTTATGTGGGAGCGTTTCGCACTGCTTTGGGTTACTGATGGCCTTCTGCTTGCCAAGGACTGTAGCATTAGAGCACCTGGCAAAGCCCCCACTTTTGTTGCCGGTTCCTGCCCATGGTATCACTGCTAGAGCACAGCAGGGCAGCCGGACACAAGCCCTGCAGAGGGGGCACGGGGTTGTGTCCCAGCGCGGCCCTCTGTGCCTGGCTGTGCTTTCCTGCTCTTTTCCAGACAAAAGCATTGACAAAAGCTACCTGTGGTTTATTTTTCCTATTGTCTCTGCTTTATTGATGTTCTTAAATACTCAGTGCAATCACAGAACACGTGAGATGCCATGAAAAATGGGCAACTCAGAAGAGGCCCATGTTTAGAAAAAAAAGCATCAGTAGACGTAAAAATTGCAGGAGAAGGAGGCTAACAGTCCCAAGGTCTTGAATATTTTTCTTATCTCCGCTTCAGCTCAGTTAAGAACCCCCAAAACTGGGGTTCTGTTATCTAAAACTAAGGACTCCACACCTGTGGGCTGACCGTGCTTATATATCTGTCTTCTAGTAAACTGAGGCTTGGTTAAGCTTCTCCAGTAAGACCTTAAGTCTTGTAGGGTTTTTTTTTGCAAATCACTTAGATTCTTCGGCCCTATATGCAAAATAATTTAGATGCCATCAGCAGTGCCCGCCCCAACAGCACAGGACACTGCGACAGTGGCGGAGTCGCCGGGCGGCAGCGGAATCTCCTTGGCGCCCACAGCCCCCCTCCAAGCGCGGCACTGCCCCGCGACCCGGCGGGCGCATCACAATGTGCCCTATTGACACGCGGGGGGTAAGGGCAGCGGCGCCCGCCCGCGCCCCAGTGCAGCGCTGTGCCGGTGCAGGGCAGCAGGGAGTCGCAGGTTCCCAGCCCAGCGGTCTTTTTGGCAAAGAATCAGCGCTGTAGGCTCGGTGCCACCTGACCAGCGCCTGCTCTACGTGGGCGTGGGACAGGCTAACACCGCAGCCCTCTGCCTGGCCGTGTCACCATGGGCCAGGCCATGTGCTGCGGCGCCCGGGGCGCAGACGCCCCTGCTGAGGGCCCGCAGCAAGGGTCCGGGAATCCTGGCCGCGCAGATCCTGCCGCTGGCCATGGACTCGGGCCCAGGGGAGCATCGCGGCTCCCGGCGCCGCTCGGCGCCTTTGTGTCACACAGGAGCCCCCAGCTGCTGCTCTCTGACCGTGTGCTGGTGAGCCGGCGCCAG
>VWPW01003906.1:6188-16630 GCA_013389825.1 Crypturellus undulatus | reverse complement strand
TCTGTACCTCTCACCATCTCTCCAGATCGAAAACATTATTACTATTCACCGAAGGATCATATTTAGAAGCCCATGCAAGAACCTTTTGCAGTTCTTCTTCACCTAAATATTTTCCTCGCTGTTTCAGGATTTTAGGAGAAGCTTCTAAATCGTCCTTCTTTTCCTTCATTAGGTATGAACCCATAGTTCCCAGCCGCTTACCTCTTTCCTTTCAAGAGGCTTTTAGCGTTCACACAAAGTAGGCTTCCTTTCAGCTTGATCCTTATGCTTCTTTTCAGCGTGCTTCCCGGAGTTCAGCTGGGCGATGCAACCAGAGAGACAGCTAGTCTTCGAGCCTCGCGTTGGGCGCCATTTGTTGCATCTCGTGGAAGAATGGACTCAGTCTGAGGTGCAGAGTGAGACAAGTTTATTTGCAAACTAACTTCTTTTTATACTTTCACAACACAAATGTAGCAAGGCTCACAGCCAATCAGCAGCTTGACACCTGCGCGCGGTTGTCCTGGCTTTGTTTCCGCACCGGGCGGGGGGGGGGAGATGTTCTGCAGTCCTCCTTGTTCCGGCTCTGTCCCCCAACTGCTGACATCCTGGCGCTTAACTATCTGCTAACAAGGCACTATTGTTTGTGAACCAACCTCCACAAATAGCCATCCAAACTAAAGGGAATGCATGAGTGTTAAAGTGACTGTAGTATCAGGTGTCTAATCTTAGAGTAATAATGAATAAATGTCCCATCAGTCCCAGAGGGTCCTTTTATTCTTACCCTAACATTTCTGATCCAAATATATAGAGTATATGTAGTTATGGAAGTTCAGATGAATGTATGGCAATATATGCTCTAAGAATGCAGAGAGGGAGAGGTCAAAGCATATTGCCAATCCCTCCCTACCTCACCTTGTTATGGAAAAAGGGTCACATAAATGCCTGCAGAGAGCTCCTTCTGAGTATGAGGACTTGTAGGGATGAACATATGAAAAAAAAAAAAAAAAAAAAAAAAAAAAAAAAAAAAAAAAAAAAAAAAAAAAAAAAAAAAAAAAAAAAAAAAAAAAAAAAAAAAAAAAACAAAAAAAAAAAAAAAAAAACATGTTTGACTGATATTCAGATATAGGTGGCATAATGAGGGTGAGAGTCAAGTTCCCAAGACTGTGGGGAAGGTGATAAAGCCCGAGAATAGATTAAGCAGGGCTTTGAAAATGAGGAGGAAACTGGTATTTGAAAAGGGGAACTAAAGCGGGAGGTCA
Source organism: Crypturellus undulatus (assembly GCA_013389825.1). Classification (NCBI taxonomy): domain Eukaryota; kingdom Metazoa; phylum Chordata; class Aves; order Tinamiformes; family Tinamidae; genus Crypturellus; species Crypturellus undulatus. Next base: position 15,392 of record VWPW01003906.1, on the reverse strand, counting down.
TAGAAAAGAATGATGTGGTCAAAAGAATAGAGAAGATGAAATATGTATGACACTTTAGTTGGATAAAGTGGCTCCATAAATCTGGAGGATGCTGAGCAATGTGACCCACAGGAAATGGGAGGAGAAAGTTAGTTCTACTGTGAAGGGCTTGAAAGCCTTCCAAAAGGCAGATTTTCTGAGACAGGTCATTGAGTTCCTGCGCTCACCCTGGCCACGGCACAGAAGTAATACAGAAATGTGGGGGTAGCTTGTTCTCTGGCCTGACTCAGAACCAAAGAATAGGCGATCACTTTAATGGGGGATTTAAGTCCCCATTATGAACCAGCTAATAGAACCGAAGAAATAGGAGAAAATTCTTCCACAAATATTGATCTGACTCTACTTTGGTTCTGCATTGATACTTTTTTTTTTAAGACATTAGCATTTGAACACTCAAGCTTCAGTAGTATACAGATACAATATACAATATACAGAAAGAGCAAAGTTCCAGCTCAAATTTAGCTGTCCAAACTGAATTTTGCAAATTCATAGTTTGCTTCTAGCATGTATGTTGTAGGTACTGGTCTATTACTTCAGATGATAGTAAAATTGAAAAAAAAAGAAATTGTTCAAATTGCAATCAAGTAACCAAATCAGCACTGGTGCTGTCTGGCTTTATAATGTGAAATATTAGGAATGGAAAATAACACCACTTAAAGTGAGGGAAAAGAGCTGGAATAATCTATTGCATAGCTAGTAGTGTCAGGTTCTCAGGTGGCAGGACATCTTCCTTGCTGCGTGCTCTACATGCGTGAAGAAGAGCTTGCACAATACAGGCTATTTGACACAAAACACACAAAAGACAAGTGTTTGGGAGTAAAGATCTCTTCCTCCTTCTCTGGTATCATCTTAGTGTCAGTTCCTGTGGGAACTTCTCCTCCCAGGATTAAGCTCATTAATTTTAACTTAATAATACAGGGTGCTGAGCACACACCTTACCACTGAGTAGGAGAGGAAGTTGTAGACACCCCTTTGAGAGTGGGCCCAGGAAAATCAATATTCTCAACATCTGGCAGCACAGAAATGATTCTTTACCTCCCTCAAATAGACTGAATGATAGTCCTAACTCTTACAAAATCAAAGGTAATCCGTTTGTTTCTGTTGCTATTCCTCCTTTTAAGGTGCCCTGTACCTCCCTTTTAAGGGAGGAAAATTAACTCTGTGACCATTTGTGGCTTTGGTAAAATTAGTAGAAACCTCTGTGGGAGCTTCGCTGTCTCTTGCTACTTATGAGTCCCTTTGGTCACACCACTTCTCCTTTGAACCTTTAGATTTTCACATAGTTTAATAAGGGGACATAAAATGAGGATCTCTATTTTTGCTGCTTCTCAAATTATTTTAACTAAGCCATTTTCTCATCTCATGAATTCTGCAATGGCCACTTGAGCTCCCACTTTTGTGAGTTATTTTGCTAATCAATTATGTGGGTAATAGCGTAGTGAAAGTGTCACAGCTAGCATAATTCCACCTTTGAGTTTCAGCCTCACTGCGATGCGCCTTTAAACAGCCAAATTCAGAAGGAAAATGCAGCATTCGGATAAAGGGACAAATGGGATTAGTCTCATGGGAGCAGGGCAGGAGTAGGGGCTTCTCACCTAGCGTGTAACAGCAATATTGCTGAGCCCAGCCCAGCCCAGCCCAAGCCTGAGTCAGAGGCCCAAAATCACAAGAGGAGCCTGAATAGAGACAGTCACTTGGGTTTATTTTTATTGCCTTCTGACTTTGAAGACTTTAGGCAGAGACTCTTTTTTGCCCTCACTTCATATCTGCAAGTTTCTCTTTGGAGTCAGGAGGGATAGAAACTTTTTCATTAGGAAAAAAAATGTGGCAAGTTACGTACAATCTCTTGATGCCAACAACCGCCTCTTCAAGGCAATCTCCAAATAGCAGGAGGCTTGTGATGAACTCAAAAGAGCTGTAGTTACTCCTCCAAAAAAAAAGCAAACTGTTTTTCTAATCTTTATAATCGTTTGAATGTGATCAGCTTTCAGAAATATTTGATGATTTAGAAGGAAAATAAAAGAGAAAATTCACTCCCATCACATCCCTTTGTCCATACAGAAGTGATTAATGTGAATTAAAGACCCTCTGAACGGGAGAGAAGAAAAATGCCACTGGCCTCCTCTGCACCCTGGCATATTAGTTCTATGGCATTTAGACTTCTCTGTGAGACGTCCTTTATCAGAAGGAACTGTTGGCATCTCAGACTTCCAGAGAGATGTTTTTCCCCCTAAAATATATAAATAACCTTTATAAGAATAAAAGCATTACTATGCAATATAGTATTTATTATAAAATAGCCTTTTATTCAATTGTTTTGTTCCAGATGGTTATTTTTACTTCAGCTTTTATATTTATAAATCATATTTCATGATTTAGACTATCACATAAAAATCATATAAAGTCTGAGCAAAGTGATTAAGTAATCTTTCAGTGAAGTTTTGGCAAAGGCAGTATTGCTTGGAAAATATTTCTCAGAAATGACTTCTAATTTTGAATCACCAAGAGTTCACTTCTTTTTCACAGTGAAAAATTTATTTCAGAATACAATGTAACAAACCTAGCAAAAATACTTAAAAAAATAAAAAAAACTTTAAAAATATTTTGCCAGATTTTTACAGTAGCAAAGTCAGATTTTGAGACATAGAAGACCTTGATGCTCTGCCTGTGAATCTCCTCCTAATCATCAAAGTGAATATCTTGAGCATTATGAAGCTTATGCAGAACCTAGAGATGACCAGGTGTATCGCTTTTTTTTATCTTGGTGTTGCAAATTGGACCAATCCTCTAAATCACAGAAATATTGTGATTTTTCATTGAAGGTGAGGGCAATCTGAGAGGCGTTTATGCTTGTTAAGTTTAAATACTCAAGTATGATTCTCTCTGACTCTTGTTTGCATCTCAGTGTAATTCATCTTGGTATGGATATTTTTTGGATTTAGCTATGGTAGGTTCTGGACACTAGCAGAGACTTCCTGGCCTTTACTTTTATGAAGGTCAGAATAGTTAGGACTCACTTGCATTTAGAGTTTTAAGACAAGATCAATCATGAGGGTCCTTCTGTGTGTTTAGAGTGTGACTGTGAAGGCTGTTGTGCATGTATATGGAGATGCTATGCAAACACAGCAAGCAGAATAGCTTGGAGATTCACATAACAGAGCCTGGGATCTTTTTTTTTCTTTCAGATTCTTTAGCATATTTTCTATTCTTCCCTTTCATAACCTTTCCTATAGAGGATAAGAACACAATAATGTTCAAAATCACACAAACTCCCAATGTTCAAATAGTTCCCAAATTAGACATTATAATGAATTCACTTCTTCAAAGAATAATGATGTTGAAATACTGTTATTTTTACCCACCGAACTCTGACACATGGTTATTATGTTTAGCTTCATTTTTGATGGGTGCTAAGCACCCAAGACACCTACAGAGAGCATTGAAATCTGTAGTGCTCACAGTCTTCGGAAATCTTGACAGGGCTCTGGTTGCTTTCTTTGTCTATCAAAAATGTTTCCATTTTACGGTCACGGAAGTTGCATGTATATTACTTACACTAAAGTAATGAAAACAACATATTTATGGAACTCAGTCTATAAAATTCATAGTTGCAAAGCATGTTGTTACTGAGCATCAGAGTTTGCAGCCATCTGGTAAGACTGTGGTTTCTATTAGCAACAAGGGTTTCAAACACTGGTCAAGGATAGTCTATTCACATAACGCAGAGCCAAACGGCACTTGTGACACACTGAGGAAAGAGCACCTCAGCCTACAGATACTGTTTTAGATCTCTTCATGTTACTTTTCCTCAGTTATTTGCGACAGAGAAATTACTCTTAAAGTTTTCCTCCTCTCTCCTCTCCTGCAGTTCCATGTTACTGCCACCAAAGGCTTGTTCATTGGTAACCAGTAGACAGTCAGTTTCTATTTTGCAAGATGGCCTTCACAGTATAATTGCAAGTCTTTGAATGTGTTACATTATTGCTCACGTCTCTAGAAGAATATCCGCATTACAGTAGTCAAGGATCGTGCACTAACAACTGCACCGTTACAGAGGTAGCAGTTGGGTGTGTTACTCCTGGCCAAGGTGCTGCCCTTCTCCAGGTTTCCTCAGGGCAGGGACCAGTCAGCCTAGGTCTGCCGGGCTCCCAAGAGACCTTTGCGGTCCCAAGGCCTTTCTTTTGTGGGCTCAACTCCAACCTCTTCGGTGTATGCAAGATCTGGGATTTTTTTTTCTCAACGTATATCAGCTGCTATTTATTTTATTTTTTTAAGAAACCAAACAAATGCAAGTCTGAATGCTTTACTATACTTTTTGATACAAAATGTCAGAATTTTCTTCCAATACACTGACTGCTCAACAACCTATCATCAACAGCCAAGAACGAGCATCCCACTGTGAGCAACTCTTTGGTCTGAATTTTCCCATGTCTGACAGGACAGTACAATTCCTTGGAAAGTCTTTACCAGTTCTCCAGGCCCTACATGACTGGGCTATTGCCCCTTAGCAGCCTAGAGGTACAGACTACCTGCTTGCTGAAGTAAATGGACAAATACTGACATTCTTGAATTTTCATCTCTGCTACTGAATACCATATACATTGCACTCACCAAAAAAGTGGTATAAAACACATAGCAGAGTATTGTCACTGTCAGTCTTGACACCTTTCTGCAATTACTGTTTCTTTTTTTTTCATTTCTATGCAAAAACCCATCATCCCCAGGGGATCTCAGCTTCCGTCCAGGTAGCTCATTTGCAGACAATGCAGGACTTGGTTCGCAGCACACAGTTCTGCAACATGCACATGCAGACAATAGTTCAGTACTAGAATCAGATAAGCAATTTTTCTCTTTCCCCTCCAAAAGCAATTTTTCCAGTGGAATCTTCTCTTTTGTGTTACTTTAAAGAGAGATTTTTATACCCCTATTAGATTGTGTGTCCATTCAAAGAGCCACCCACAGGTATAGTGATCACAAAAAAATTCCTCTTAACACCAGATACTTTTCAAAGTGGCTGTTAACAGACCTCCTGGAGCAATAGTGTACCCAGGAACTGGAATGCAGGGGTGATTTTTGAAAGTAGGGTCTTCAGTCTTCCCTCTTTCTAGTCTGGATTTTGGTTCCAGGCCTGACTCCAAATGTCCTTACAATACGATTTGCCTATGGAAAGAGATGTACAACCATTGCTATCCTGGGCTTTGATTTCCCCTATCCTTGGTAACAGCTGAGTGTTTTGAAAGGAAGCCAGCTTTCATGTACAAACATGCAATGATTTTTTGAAACTGTGCAGGAGCATCCTACCTGCTGTGCTTAATTTCACAATCTAGTTTTAAAGTCAAAAATAGATGTTTACTCTTTCGTTTTTGCACCACTTTACACTATTTTGTATCCAAAAAAAAAAATCCTTCAACTGTGGTAGCAAATTCCCCCTTACTCTGATTGTAGGAGATTTGCCCTGTATTTTTGCCTCATCCAAGATAATAATGTTGGTAGTTGTTTTTTTTTTATCTCAGATGTTGGAGCTTTCCAGTTGCAAAAACTTTAACTTTTTTTTTTTTCCTTTGAGTATGGATGAATCGTGTGTGTTTTTCCTTGAGAATTTAGAGGATAATGGTTTGCTTCAAAATAGACTTGCAATAGCCATCTCTCAGTCATCTCCACTGACACTTTCATCACATGTGACAAAGTGATACTTCCTTTTTTATTTCTCTTTTAATTTTCCTGGCTTGGTCTGTTTTCCTGTGCTGCTAAAGCTATATTTATACTATAGGGGATCAAGTTTTCTAGATATCTAATATCTAGGCAATTAAAATATTCCATAAGATTATCCTGGCCTTTTCTCAGGAATAATACCTGATGGAATGATGATCCAAAGGGAGGGAGGATTTGAAAGGCCTTCAGTGTTGGTGAGAGAGGCAGGGAAGTTACTGGCAAGGAGCAAATTATTGGCTATTGGGACAGTAGCTGAGAGGCAAGAGAAGGAAATAAAAGGAGGTGAGAAGTTGTTTATAGGAACTGTTACTAGTGAAAGGAAAACTGGGGAGAGATGAGTGGACAGAGGAACCTGCATGACATGCCAATATCTGCTTCGGTGATGGTGTGGTGCAAACCTGCTGTTCTGGAGACATCTTCAAGCCTAGCTTTACCAAAATGCAAGATGAAATCCTTGGCACTGTGGTAAGTCTGGAAAAGTTTTAAGTATGGATGTCATATATCTGGATTTCAGCGAGGCTTTTGACATAGTCCTTCACAGCGTCCTTCTAGGCAAGCTCCAGAGGTGTGGGATAGATGAGTGGACGATGAGGTGGATTAGGAATTGGCTGGATGGCAGAGCTCAGAGGGTGGTGATCAGCGGTGCAGAGTCTAGTTGGAGGCCTGTAGTTAGCGGTGTCCCCCAGGGGTCAGTCCTCAGTCCAGTCCTGTTCAATTTATTCATCAATGACCTGGATGAAGGCACAGAGTGCTCCCTCAGCAAGTTTGCTGATGATACAAAACTGGGAGGAGTATCCAATAGCCCAGAGGGCTGCGCTGCCATCCAGAGGGACCTGGACAGACTGGACAACTGGGCAGTGAAAAACCTCATGAAATTCAACAAGGCCAAGTGCAAGGTCCTGCACTTAGGGAGGAATAACCCCAGACACTAGTACAGGCTGGGGACCGACCTTCTGGAGAGTAGTTCTGCTGAGAAGGACCTGAGCGTCATGGTGGACGACAGGTTGACCATGAGGCAGCAGTGTGCCCTCGTGGCCAAGAAGGCCAATGGCATCCTGGGGTGCATTAAGAGGAGCATCTCCAGCAGGTCGAGGGAAGTGATCCTGCCCCTCTACTCAGCCCTGGTGAGGCCACATCTGGAGTATTGTGTCCAGTTCTGGGCCCCCCAGTACAAGAGGGATGTGGAGCTGCTGGAGGGAGTCCAGCGCAGGGCCACAAGGATGATCAGGGGCCTGGAATATCTGCCCTATGAGTAGAGGCTGAGGGAGCTGGGCCTGTTCAGCCTGGAGAAGAGAAGGCTGAGAGGGGACCTGATCTGTGTCTATAAGTGCCTCAAGGGAGGCAGTGAGGAGGATGGGGCTGGCCTCTTTTCAGCAGTGACCACCGACAGAACTAGAGGAAATGGCCACAAACTTAAGCATCATAAGTTCCACAGGAACTTAAGGAAAAATTTCCTGACAGAGAGGGTGACAGAGCACTGGAATAGGCTGCCCAGAGAGGTTGTGGAGTCTTCTTCTCTGGAGATCTTCAAAGCCTGCTTGGATGCAGTCCTGTGCCACGTGCTCTAGGTGGCCCTGCGTGTGCAGGGGGGTTGGACTAGATGACCTCTAGAGGTCCCTTCCAACCTTAAGCATTCTATGATTCTGTAGGAACATATCTAGGGGACGGAGGCCTTCCCATGGGAAGTGGCTGCAGGGAGCTGAGCTTAAAGAAGATAGCGGATATTCCCTGAATTAAAGGAATGTGAACAGTAGTCCTTGAACAGCAGGCATGAGAAAGTTGGGCGNTTTCCCCTCCAAAAGCAATTTTTCCAGTGGAATCTTCTCTTTTGTGTTACTTTAAAGAGAGATTTTTATACCCCTATTAGATTGTGTGTCCATTCAAAGAGCCACCCACAGGTATAGTGATCACAAAAAAATTCCTCTTAACACCAGATACTTTTCAAAGTGGCTGTTAACAGACCTCCTGGAGCAATAGTGTACTCAGGAACTGGAATGCAGGGGTGATTTTTGAAAGTAGGGTCTTCAGTCTTCCCTCTTTCTAGTCTGGATTTTGGTTCCAGGCCTGGCTCCAAATGTCCTTACAATACGATTTGCCTATGGAAAGAGATGTACAACCATTGCTATCCTGGGCTTTGATTTCCAACATGATTCTATGATTCTATGAAGTCACATGTTAGCAGGGTTTTTTATTTTTTTTTTTTAATTTTATTTTTTTTTTGTGATGCAAGTTTTTTTTATCGCTTTGAGGGGCCAGGAGATTGTGGTTTATGCTCGACCATCGTGATGAGCACCTGGATCCATATAGGATTTTTTTCTGTACATCTTTCTGCCTTTGGGGATTGGGCACGTTGTGAACCTACACAGCTGTCCTGGCAAGTGTAAGCCAATATAACTGTCTCCTTCCTGTCTAAATGGTAGCGCTGATGGAAGAGTCATGAATAGCTTCGTTACCTGCCTCTGTAAAGTAACTGAAACTCTGGTATTGTCAGTTATCCAGGGATTAGAAAGTGTGGTGCAGTTCCATGCAACTCCACTTATGGCATTTGCATCCAGGGGGGAAATAAATAAATGGGGGGAGGAAAATGGAAAACATTATTACTATGCATTTTCCACTTTGCCATTCCATGCTTTACAATTGCCTAATTGTTCATCAGCTTCACAATAGAATGCCTTTTTTTTTTTCCAAGCACTTAGAGATGACTTTAGTGTCATTTAGTCAATTGGCAGAACAAAGAAGTCAATTTATGGATCAGATTTTCTCTGTTTCTTTATTCTTTAAAATTATTGACTTTATTGGCTTAGTGTTCTTGAAAGGTGAGGGATTGACAGGACTACTGTGCAGAAATATCATTTCACAGAATCAAGTCATACACATGCATCTTTACTAAAGCTGGAGGTGAAAAGGTAGGACTTTGTCAGCTTCCACTTGCATTTAAATTTAAATTCAAATTCCTTTTCTTGGGGAAAAGAAAAAAAAAGAAAATAACTTGTTCACAAATAAAGGTGTGAATTACATCTTGCTGGTAACTCCTTGATGGGAAGTGGGACTATAGAAAAATAATATCTAGGTCATGGAGCCGCGTTACAGATTCTTCATAACTGCAGCCTGAGTCCTGTTCCTGGAGCGATCTGCACAACTCTCCATAGCGGGCAGAGGAGCTGGAAGCCCCCCAGTTTTGTGGCTCAACATCAGGCCGAAGTGCAGCCTTCACCACTGACACCGACCCAGCCCTGCCAAACCCAGGGGAGCTCAGTGCTCACTCCCACAAGCAATGTTGATTCAGTAATAAAGCTGACAGAAGCTCCTCACCATTTCTTCATATTTCTCGATCGTTTTTACTTCCAAAATATGCCTGTTTGCTCACATATCACTCTGCCTTACAAATGAGCTTCGAGTGTGCCAAACTAATGCATCAAGGGCCATGTGCACATCCACCTCCAGCCAGATGTT
>VWPW01003903.1:311584-322019 GCA_013389825.1 Crypturellus undulatus | reverse complement strand
TGTAAAGGGCAGGACTTTCTGAGCTCAGCTGGACATGGAGGATATAAGAGAGCGTGACCAAAGCTCTGCAGGAAGTCGCCTGTTTCTGACAGCCTTATCTACCCGGTGGCATTTATGTTCCCGGGCAATGTGACCGTGTGTTCTGGTAATTGAAAAAAGTGCAGCTTTCCCTCTGAGGAATGTGCGGGAAGAGTGCCACGGTGTGGCGACAGTCGAGATTGTATCCTGTTTTCACTGAGGTTTACATAGCAGCTCCCTGAAGCTAAGGGCAAGATCCCTGATTTCTCCCGAGGGTTTGGGTTGTGATTCCCAGGAATCTTTCAGCTGAGATGAGGCACTGCGCTACAGACACCCTTTTGTGGGTGCGTTCCGCCCCCGCGGTGCTAATACTGCTGTGAAAGCTGTTTAGTGCCAGCTGCTGCATCCTCAAACCTGGTCACTTGGCTCGAGTGACTACATCCCAGTTTTTAGTGCTAACTTTTCAGCTTAAAGCTCTAGATCCTTTAATAATAAATCTGTGCCTAGCAAAGACTCCTTGCTTCTGCTGTGGTGGATGGAACATTTCCTTCTGATGTTCAGGTTGTTGGAAGGTGGATGCAAGAGAGGACAGAAGTAAGAACAGGCCACCTTGCCAGAGTTGTAGCAGCCAGGTTGTGCCTAAATCCCCAGGACATGGGATGTTGCTTGGTACCCCAGCCAAACTGCCCCCAGCACTGCACACCCTTGCCACAGGCTTCCTGCTCCGCATCCCCATGTGGACAGGGAGGAATCACCAGCGATCCCGCTGCTGATGTCCTCGGTCCACTTTGGTCACAGATGGGAATTATCCACTTCGCCTGTGATCTAATCCTCATTCATGCTGTCTAGTGCTGGTAACCTCGTGTTACAGAGGTGCTGGAAGGACATCTCCAGGACATCTTTCACAATGTCTCCGCATGATTTTTTCAAGCAAGTTGTGAGCTCTTCCTAATTCTGGCTGCACCTCTCTGCCAGCTCCCTCTTCACCTCTCGTGCTCATGTTCAGTCCACCTTCCTTGTCTTTGGTGATTAATTGCCAGCATTTTGGGCCTGAAATGCTGTGATATCCATTAGCTTCCTCCAATATGAATCATGAGCTTAGTTGTAGGACCAATCAATTCCAAAGATTTCAAATAAGAATCAGTTCAGGAGATTCTGCAGCGGTGGAGAAAAAGTCAATATTATTTCTAGTCCACATGAGTCTGTTGTTCTGGCCTTTGAAAGGCAGAGCTCTGCACGATCATTCTTCCAGCAGCCTGGTTAGAAGCTGCATGTCATGGAAAAGAGAGCCAGGAGGCAGCCCAAGAGGTTGTCCTGTGCATTTTGTTCCTCGGAGGAGCATTAGCTCTAGCTGTGCCAGTCCTAGCAGATGTGCATGACCTTTCTTAACATCTCCATGGGCTCCACAAGCCACATAGTTAATGCTACTGCTTCACTGCCCCAACCATGAAGCCTTAGATTTGTCTTAATGCTCAGCTTAGCTTTGCCTTCTGCAGTAACATCCAATGGCTTCTTGCCCTTCACCGTCTTTGTGGCAGCATCACTCTGTGTATTTGCAAGCCATCATCGTGTCCCTTTTGTCCTGCTTTCTCTAGGTTAAACAGCACAGTTCCCTCAATCCTTCCTCACAGGCCATGTTTTCTAGGGCTCTCCTTTTTGGGCCCCTTCCAGGAAGTCCAAAAACTTTCCGAAAGTGAGATGCTGCGACACTGCATCACCCAGAGCGTTGAAACTGCCAGTTGAGTATAACATGAAAGAATTAAGAAACACAATATGACGGGGCACATTTCCATGACAATGTTAGAATAGAGCATTGCAAATCTATTTTTTATCTTGTCAAAATCACACTGTAGGCTAATCTCCAGGAGAAATACTCATTAACCCAACCTGAATAATAAGCATGTGTAGAACAATTACTATGAGGCTGGTTTTGGTGACATGTGTGCGACGCACGTTTGTGCACATGAGAGGCTCTGACAAGATCAGGAGTGAACAGAGTCCCTTACATCCAGCTGTTTGACAGCAAGGATTATGCACAGGCGAATCTGCAATTGCCCTTAGCCTCTGAATACTGAGCTATAGTCGGGTAACCAGCTGGGTTTCTGGAAGGGGGAAGATAAGGAATAGGAAAGCAGGCAGAGGCGCATGCTGCACTGCGGTAAAATCTGGATGTTTCCTAAAGGGAACTAGCAACTATCTCGCGGCCACAGGCTGGCTCTTGTACAGGGCAGCTGGACCTGCGAGGCCACAAGTCTTTCTCATGACATAAGTGCCTTGGCTAAGCACGGGACAGTCAAAACCTCGTTGGTTTAATTTTGTACATCTGAGGAGAAGGAGTTTGAAAGGCTCCCGTCCTTTGGATTTTGCACTGGTTTGAATGCTCGCTTTTGGTCCTCTTCCATGAGGGTTCTGAAAGAGGAATGTCCTCAGAAGATGCCTCTGTGAATGTGCTTCAGCCCGTGGCCAGGAACCAAATTTCTCTCTAGTGGCGACATCAAGGGGCTTGGGAAGTGGGAGCAGAGTGGGTGACATTGCAGCACTTCTGTTCTGCCTGGACGACCAGGATCCAGGTGTCTAGATCGCCGGGCTTCCCGGCCACTCCAGGTCACCCTGCACTGCCATTTCGATGGACATGGAAAGCAGCAAGCTTGACTCCTGCCTATAAAATAACACAGTGACCACTATGTCCTTAAATCAAAAATGTATGTTTTTTTTTTTTCCGAGACGGGTGCTTCGAACATGTAGAAAGGTTTTGGTCTCCGTCCAGGGATAATGATGAAATGACATTTATATTCAGAAAGGTCTATTTGTTTCTCTTGACTTTAAATGAAAATGAGATTATAAAGTGTGTAGATACGAAATTAAAAGTTGTATCATGCAGTATACACCCAATATGGACTAAATAGTGCTACATGGGCCAAATTTAGCTGACATTTCCTAACCCTTTATGAAAGGGGATAATCAACCATCTCTGGTTTACAATTCTGCAGAATGAGGTTTAGTAGCTCCTTAAAGCATGCAGACTTCTTGATTTCCTACAAAGCAGATCAGTTTATCTGCTGATGTAGCTGTTATGGTTATACTGTATTCATGCAGCAACTTTGTCTCTAATTATACTTACCAAATTAGTTGTGTAATTTCTTCTTCCTTAAATCAGGAAAAAAAAATAGATAGCCTGTGTAGCTCCACATGATACATTGTACGGACACAGTGAGGCTTTTTAATAGCTTAGATAGGTTTAGGTGTTTTGATTAGTAGATACTAATATTCAGGTACTTGAATTCTTACACTAAAATCTGAGATACTTTACCCAGGAACTGTGCAATTACAGAGTCTGAAACTTACCCTTCTCCAAAGAAAATAGGCAGAACCTGACCTCTTCTGCATGCTATTCCCTGGACACGGGAGCACAAGGATAAGGGCACTTTCCTGAGGTCACACGGGGAGCGTGCGGCAGCTCCAGGGACTGAAACATCTCCAGAGTCTCCACATACATCGCTATCCAGGAGATCAGCGTTTCCATGTTCATAAGGTTAAGAAGAATATTTTCTGGATCGCACAGGCAATTTTGGTGCCTTATAGACATTTTCAGAAATCACTTGGGAACTTAACCCTTTTGGGGCTTTTTCTCTTTGTTTTCCACAGAACAAAACCAGTACAATTCTTTCCAGCATCTGTACAGGGGGAAATCCGTGAAGTGATCTATCCCCTGTACTCAGATCATTCATTTGACGTTTGGAAACCAGTCTCACTCTTAGTCAGCAGGGCAGTGGCACTGGTTGCCCAGCTTAAACGCTGCAGCTGGGGATTTTCTCTTGTTTTTCCCTTGGCTGTTGCCGGTTCAGGGTGAGTTTCCCGCGGGGTTGAAGCAACCCGAGTTCCATTTGCCATTGCGGCTCAGGACTGCCCTCAGAAGGAGACCTCCGGCAGCGCTCGTGCTGCTTCTCCTGTCACTAACTGGGAGCGCAGTGAGCAGCGTCCAGCTCCTGGCAGGGCTCCTGGTGTGAGTGTGTGCAACGCCTTGCTTGGCCATCTCGCTGGAGGACAGGTGGCCACCCCTCTCTGCCTCAAGGTCTGCTGGACACAGGTCAAGTAGAGCTGCCCCGTTACGCCACAGGTAATACTAAGAGTTCCTTGCTTGCGGCCCTGGCAGGGTTGCATTTGCACTGCCTGTGCAGGGTTCATCTGGGAGCACCGCGTTTCTACGGGCGCTCTGAGGAGGTTGTTCTTGGGAGCTGAGGACAGAGGCTGAGGCACAAGGCTTGCTCCTCGTCCATCCCTGTGCCAGATGCCAAAACACCTCTCCTCACCGGGAAACGGGAAGCAGAGTGGGCTGTTTTCTGGCTTTGTGGCCCAGGAACCTTGTTCTGTAGTTGCTGGAGCCAGCGTGAACGCCATAGTCACTCCATGGAGGGCTGGGGGCTCCAGGCTCCCTGAAGAAAGAGCTGTCTGCGAGTTTTATTTTGTTTTCTTAACCCCAAGGTTCTCCTTATACTGCTATTTCCCTGTAATGCCATTTGGGTTTGCTTTGCTTCGTTTTCCCCATTGATTTGGCTCTGCAGTGCTTGCGGAGCTTGGGTTTTGGTGGAAGTGTCTGCACAGACTCCGGGTAGGAGGAGAGCTCCTTGGTGAACGTTTGGAGCTTGGGACAATTTCCATAAGGGAGAGTCTCTGCAGGCACTTGACATCTACGATCAGGGGCTCTGCAGTGCCCTCTGGGGCATTACCTGGATTCATCTGGCTTGATGCTTCCGGGAGCAGGGCTGGAAGGGAGTCTGAGAGCTCCCACAGTGACCTCAAGCGCTGGTGTGTTGAGTCCTGAGCAAGGTGTGGGGCTCCCTTGGCTCTGGCCGCAATGCGGGGCAGCTGAGCAGCGTGCTGCAGCCTGGGGAGCCTGCAGAGGCCTGCAGAGCTCCGGGCCGCGCTGGTGCCCTGAGCCCTCAGCTCCCTGGGGAAAGGGGTGAGGGGGCTTTACCGCCCAGCAGGATGTGGCTAATCCTGGGGTGTGTCTCCTCGCTGGGACAGCCTGTCCTTCGTGCTCCCAAACACACAACTGAGGCCGTCTCTTGGCACCACTCCTCTTTGTCCCCTCTTGCTGCAGGTCCTTGATGTTACTGGACACATGGGAATGAATTACTCCTTCCAGAGCAGCTTCAGGGCAAGCATTAACACCTGCACTGTTGTTCCATAATCTGACAGACAGCAGATGCGAAGCACAGTGCTCGTAGGATGTGGCCAGGGCCAGAGCAAGGAGGAGAATCCAGCTCTCCCGAGTTCTCCTTGCTGGTGGCAGGTCCAGCAGTGCTCCCCCATATCTCATCAGGGTTGATGATCTCCGTGCTGCCTGCTCTGACATAAGGCCTGGTGCCCTGGCAGGGTTTTCAGGCTGATGGAGTTGCAGTTAGATGGAGGTTGAGCCCTTTGCTATGGAAGTGACTGTGACAACCTGCAGGGGAAGTACTGGACCTGCTGAAGTGACCTCGGTGCAACTAGAATTTCCTGCATGGTTTGACCAATTCCACAGGTACTTGGACAGAGAGGGAAATGGTCTTGCCTGGCACTACTTAGATTCTCAAGAAGTCAAGAAATCTCTTTAGATTGATACCGTGCAGAAAGTGGGTGCTCAAGATCTGGGAAATGGAGAAAAAAAGACTTCTGGCCACGCCATTGCTTGAAACTCAGTAACCAACAACCCTTTTCCCATGTAGCTGTGCAGTGTCCCATATGTGAAGAAAGCCTGTGGCACCCTCTGCTTCTAGCAAGCAAATGCAGAGTTCATGAGCTAATGGTTGAACCTGTCTGCCTTGCTGGCTTCCTCCATAGTACCCTCACGGGCAAAGGTTCGATTTTTTCCATCTGGCTTCAGGTTCTTCCCTTCTGCCCTATGCGCAGCATTTCTGAGCATGCAGGGTCCTACACAGCATTTCGTGGAGGGGGAACTGAAATGCATGAAGGCGCTTTTGATAGTGTCACACCGAGACGTCTCCAGTGAAATCAGGGACTTAACTGTGTTAACAGAGCTACAGAAGTTCCCCTTGGGGCCCTGGTGTGAGGCGTGGAAGCCCACACAGCTCCTGTTCTTGTTGTCCTCTCTAAGTTTGCATAGAAAAATGAAGTGAACTAGAGGTTTTATCCATCAGCATATTTGGGAGGAGATGGCTTGAGGAGCCATTGCTGGCTTTCCTCCTCCAGTTGATTCTGGTCATTACAAGCATCCAAGACCAGAAGTGACATTCAGTTGCTGTTAAGACCCTTTGTAGATGACTGAGCTGGTGTGGGAGGTCATCCTGTTAACATTATACAGGCATAGATTTATTCCCAATGAACTGTTCATTGTCAGACCATACTTCCCACATAAATGAGAGGTTAAGTTAGTCAAGATGCCTTCAGTGAAAATATTTTTGATGGCAAGGTATTCTGCAACTTGGAAAAGGGCAATCAGAAGGTTCATACCAAAAGAAATTAGCAGCCTGTGACTTGTTCAGCCTGGCAAGATGGAGGAGCTCTGATTGATATGTAAAAATATATCTGGTAGAGAGGGGTTAAAAATGAAGGTGAGTGAAGTATTGCTGCTAAAGGACTGTGTTGATGCAAGGACAAGTGACAAGATATTGGCCATGAAAGTGGCCAAGTGACAAGTGGCCATGAAAAACAAACAAAAAAAAAAAATCAGAGACCAAAGAAGGCTTCAACCAGCCACTCAGCGGGCTTGGGAAATCACCTAGAGAGGGATTTAGGTTATTATAAGCAATGATTAATGAGACTGTGACACAGAGGTCTGCAGTTGCCACGAGCTGGACTGAGTTCCTCATTTCCACAGAAATTCCCACCAGGTAGGGTTCATTTCCAGGGCGTCGCTAGCCTTGCTCTTTCCTGAGGGAAACACCGTGTGTCCGTCCGGCTTTTCCAGCAGAAGAGCACACGGGAGCCACGACGAGCTGTGGTGTTTCTCGATCTGCTGGCAGGTCTGAGAAGTCCCGAGCGTTTGATTTCTCGGAAGGTGGAAGTGATTTCTTATAGCGAGAGCCAACCGTTACTGCCGTCATTACCGCAACAGAAGGTTTCCCTATGCTCTGCCTTCTCACTCGTCTCCTTTGGATGTCTTGACTAACCCCAGTCTTTCATCCTCCTCTGCTTGATGCAGGGCTTGGGCCAAGCTCTTCCTCCTCTTTTTCACCACAACATTCAGGTCAGTAGAGTCAGCCTGGGTTTAATGTGTCTGCAGAACCATGGCTCTTTGCTGCTAGGTGGGATTTGTGCTTTGTGGCTATTTTTTCTTATTATTATGGAGACAGCAGTGGAGCTCAGGCTGAAATGAAGGATCTCGCATAATCACACTCCTACTATGCTTTGAAAAGGGCTCTCTGGGCCTTGCATTTTGCACATGGGCACTGCAGCTAGACAGTTATTTCAGTGTTTGTGCAGTTTGAGACATCCTACTAAAAACCCAGCCATCTCCTTGTCCTATTTCATTTCTCCCAGTGAAATCACCTGAAGTTGAGCCTGCCTAAAGAAACAGAAGGAAAGGGCTTCTGCCATTTAATCTTTCTACTCAAGCCAGCAGGCTGGTTCTCAGGGATGTCTCTGAGGTCAGCAGAAAGGAAGAAGTCCCTCGAGAACATTTTCCAGCATCCCGTGTTAGACGGCAGCTGTCTTGGCCTTGGGCAGAGCTTCCTCCTCTCCTGAGAATTTGATAAGTAGAAAAATTAGCACCTCAGTCTGATGCAAAGCTCAGAATCAGAACACCCTATGCTATTTGCTTGGGGCCTAGGGGTGATGTGGAGACATTGTTTTGGGTGATGCTTCTTGAATACCGAGGTCTGCCAGAAATGTGCATTCACATGGCTGCATCATCTCCAGTCTGGGTGTGTGACTGGCATGGAGAGCGGTGAGTGCAATTGCTGTGTGTACATCTTGCACCTAATCACGTAAAGCATTTTTTGTGCTTGCACAGCTTTGCTTGCATTTTCTCTTTCTCCATCAGGCTCCAAGAAGCACGTGCCACCACGGGGGCCATGGGAAGATATGGGATGGCCGTGTACAAACACACTAGCTCCTACCTCTCTCTATGCCCGTCTGCAGTCCTGGCTCTAGAAAATTTGCCAAATAAGTGTCAACATTCCTGTCACGTCTCATCACTCATCCTGCTCCTTACACCTAGACAAAACCATGGAAAAACAGGAAGGGAAAATATGCACATGTGATTTTTTGGAAGGACCTGTTTGCACTTTTTGCATAGCTCTTTCCCACAGTTCTCCACCCTGGGGCAGAGCCCACCAGAGCAACCTACAGACCCAGCAGCACTGAAAGTCAATGAACAAAGACCTCCAAGTACCATGCGTGACTGTAGAGCTATTAAGTAACCTATCACCTCTCATTTAACAAGGGAGAAAGAAGCAAAACCAGTAGAGCAAACAGCAGCAGAAATGGTTCTCAGGTGGGGGTAAAAGAGCCTCCAGAGATAAGGGACTTGCAGCCTCCAGAGCAGAAGGGAGAAGGCAGGTGCTTTGCACAGAAAATCGTTCGTTATTCATGTATGAGTGTTCACAAGAAATGAGTTGTTCATGTATAGACCCAAAAGGGACAGGAGAGCAGAGGTCTTACAGGGATTGCACATGTCTTTTCCAAGCAGAACAAATTCCAGCACAAACACCTACACCTGGAGCAATCAGCACATGCCCTGCTCCCTAGGAACAAACCCGCAGCTAGCTGAGGAGGGGACCATACACGGGAATGGTGTGACAAGTCTTCTGAAGTGCCAGCAGGCTCCCAGCTGTGGTCCATCTCCCAGCTGATAAAAACAGGCAAGCTATCACACCTGATTCCCTCGCCTCATTTCAAGCCTTGCAGGTACAAAGAGGATCCATAACAGAATCACAAAAGAGGAGACAAGTTTTGCGGCCCATGGGAAAATAGCTCCTGGATTATCATCTGGAGGGTGGAAAGTGCCAGCATGAGCAGCAGCGAGAGGCCCGTGACCTCTGCCTTGTCCCCACTGAGCGAGGGCCTGAAGAGGAAGCGGGGCCGACCCAAGAAGCAGCCTCAGGTGAGTGCCTGCTGTGCGAGAGGCTGCTGGAGCCCTGGCTTGGTGGGGTCTGTGCCCCCTACCAGAGCACTGGGAGCTTGTTCAGTCCCCAGCCCAACAGATCAAGGGGGCAGGGAGGTTGCTGGTCACCTTTTAATGCATTTCAGCAGCTGGAAAGGCAGAGAACTAAAAATGTTGTGGTGGGGGTGCTATCGTTGGTCCAAGTTGGTTAAGGACATGCCAGGCTGAGAGACTGTAAGCTGTTCTAGGGATAAACCTGCTAAAATGATTTCCTCCTTTTATCCCAGGAGGAAGCTGTGGGGCCACCGCCAGCAAAGAAACCACGAGGAAGGCCAAGAGGAAGCAAGAAGGTGAATGCTGTGTCCCAAATGGTGAGAGCAAAGGGTGTCTATGCATTTTCTGGGACAGAACTGAGCTGACTGCCCCTTCTCTTCTAGGCTTTAACAGAGGGACAAGCAGGAGGTTTCTCTTAAAACCAAGCAATAAACATTGTCCTTATTTCTGTTAAATTAACATTGTTGGACTAAGCAGTTATTGTGGTCCTAACTCCCCTCTGGACCTTTCTGTGCTGTTGCTGTCTTCTAGCATTTCTCTCTGTTATTGTCACAACCCACGTTGTCTGGGAGGCAGCTCCTCCTGAGCTGGCCTCTATCCCCAGCCTCTGCTGCTTGTCTCCCAGAAGAGCTTGGTGCAGAGGTCACCGGGACCAGGCTCTTTGTGTCCATCACAGCATTTATGAGAGATGAAAACATGTTGTTTTCGGCTTTCTCTTTCAATAAAGGTAGAACCTTCTGCAGAGAAAAGGCCAAGAGGGCGGCCCCGCAAGTGGGTAAGTAGAGTATTCACTTCCCCAGCCCCAGAGCCTGGGAGACCTTCTGTCACTTTTGCTCTTTTCAAGTTCTCCATCTGCAATGACAATCTTTCAGTCTAGCTGCCCTGGGAATCTAACAAGTGAGGAGATCCCTGACTCTCTTTGCAATGCTCCTGCCCCAGGATGAAGCTCCTGAAGCATCCTGGGAGGGCAGGAGAACTTGGTTAATTAAAACATATTAGTTTTCCATAGGGCATTCCCTGGCTGAAACATCAGACCAGAGATTCTCTGCCCTTCTTAGACAGAGTGGTTCCCCTCCCAGGGGTCCCAAAGGACTAGATTGCTCTAGAGGTGGGATTGAGACTAGATTTGGCTCAAAGAGGAAATGTGCAATTAAGCAAAAATAGGCATTTGGTGAGTGACAAAACTTAGACTACTGCCAGCAGGAGGCTCTTTGATGCAGCAAACAGAGGATTAGTGATTCAAAGAGGAAGACAGGTCATTTCAGGCTTGGAAAAGAAAAAGATGTGTTTTTTTTTTTTTTTTTTTTTTTTTTTTTT
>VWPW01003903.1:295041-311344 GCA_013389825.1 Crypturellus undulatus | reverse complement strand
TTTTTTTTTTTTTTTTTTTTTTTTTTTTTTTAACCATTAAGTATATTCAGCCTTGGAAATAGTTAATGGCATGGCCTCTGTTGTTAGGAGTGATTCAAAAAAAATATATATAAATATATACACACACACACATATATGCATGTATATATTGGTAAGAAGAATCCAGAGGCCAAAGGACTCTAGCAGGTCAGGCAGGGATTTCCTGGCATTAGTTTATGCATTTATTTTTTTCATGTAATCTGAAACAGGCCAGTTGAACCTTCAGGAGTGCTGCAATGGCTTTCTGTTTGCAGCTTGGCAAGGGAAAGAAAAGGCCATTAAATTGTCCGTGGGAGAAATAAATGCAGCCACAGCCTGTGCTATTGCGGTGATGCCACATGAACAGGGGATTTATAAGGGGCTAAGGACCCTGTTATTGCACAGCTCGGGCATGTTTCTTGTTTGGGAAAGCTAAAAAGGTGAAATAGGTATTACACGAAGCAAAGATCTTGTGCGGAACAAGCCCAAGAGAACGTTTCGGAGCCAAGTTCAGTTTATAAAACACCTGCTGGTAGGGCTGCCTTGTGGTTAAACTGACTGTAGATATAGTAAGAACACAGAGTATGTTGGAAAGGAGTTGGCCTCAGCCCTGCTATGGAGTGTGCCTGGTCTGGCTGGGGACCAGGACCCGCATGGGGGCAGGTTCCTGCAGCAGAGGGAAGACAGTGGGGGTTAAGGATAGTCTCCAGCATCACCATGTGAAGCACAAAGCTCCTTGTGTGCTGTGAATACCCAACAGATGCAGTTATGTGGAAAAATTTACCTGTTCCACCTTCTTTTTTTTTTTGTTGTTGATAGAAGTGTAATTTCCAAAAAATGCAGGTTTTCCATGGAAATTTTTATCTTTTCTGCCATAGTAATCTAAATGAAACACTTTGAGTTCAGCTGGCACTTCATTCTTCCTTGAGACCTTTGTCACACAGAGGACACAGGCCTAGTGTTGGGAGCATCTCGATAGTCCCCAGGATAAACCAATAGTGATGTGAAAAGTCCTATATCCCTCAGTATCATCTATGGCTATGATCCTTTTCTTTAGATTCATTGAATTTAGTGGGGAAGGGACCACCAGAGATCATCTAATCCAACTGTCTATTCAAAGTAGATCTAATCAGATCTGGTGATAGGGTTTTTTTTCTGGTCTGTAGTATCTGTAATGTGCTAGAAATCATGGAAAGTTATATTCCACCAGTGACAGGCAGTGAGGGCAGGAAAGACTCTTCCAGGCCATCTGTCCTGCAGGATTGCAGGAGCTGTGGGTCTCAGCTAGGGGCTTAGTGGCTGAATCGGTCAAGTGAAGCCACCTGGCCGAGCTGCAGGAGAGGGTGCTCAGCACTGCAGAAAGAGCTGCCTGGGAATTGGTCAAGAGAATCCTTTTTCCTTTGCTCCATGCCAATTTATGAAAGTTAAAACTTTTCAGAGGCTGGCTTGGATATTTCACTTTGGAAGCTTTTCACAATGTGTCAGTCTGGCTAATGGAACATGCTGATATTTCAGCTCAAAACTCGGTCGTAGCTTATTGAGCAGGGGGTGGTTCCTGAGGGGGCAAAACCAAACACAATGGGGAGAACCGTGCGTTTGGTCCTGACTGGGGCTTGTTTCTCTCCACAGCCTCCGCTGGAGCGAGCGCGTCAGGAGGGCAGCCCCGCGGGGAGTGTGGGCTCGAGCACTGCCACGCCACCGGCCACACCAGGTTGGAGCTTGGGCAACGCGGGTGACAGGGTGGCCGTGGGAGCAGCCTGCTTACAAAGCAGGCACACACCCCCAGGCTCCTGCTCTGCTCCTGCTGGGAGCCCTGCAGACACTGTCCTGTCCGTGGGGCCTCAGGGAAGAGCACAGCAAAGAGGGGCAGCAAGTTTCAGCCCTCTAATTTGGGCCTGCAACAGATACAGAGGATGAAAAGAGGGATGGGGGGAGATTTTTTTTGTCTTTCAAAGAGGTCATAGAAACGGAGATGTTGTGAAGTTGTCTTCAAGTTGTTATGCAGAAGGTGAAAATGGTCTGTTACAAGGGTCTATCATAAAGGTCTATCGTAAGTGTGACCTCAGAAGGAAACATGAGTTGCAGACCCCTTGCGTGATGGTGGTTATCTGTCCTGGTGTTCTGTATTAACCTCTGATAGCCTTGCTCTCCTCCCTTGCTTGTCCTGCAAGGTGGTGGTACCAGATACACGAGCAGGTCTCCGTACAGGCTGCGAGGTATCCAAGCTCCTCTGACACGAGCTGCCGATAGGAGCTGGTGGAGGAACTAAGTGGTACCACCCTGGATGCATCTGCACCACGGCGCCGGGAAAGTGCAAATGCAGGCTACATCAGCGAGGCCGCTTCTGAGAAGCCAAACTTGCCTACGGGCCAGTCCCACCCTCAGTGAGCTTTGTATCAAGCTGCTCACTGAATATTTTCCCTTGGGGAGCTGGCCTGTGGGGAGAGGCAGGCGCTGCCCATGCGCTGAGCGCACTGGCGGGGCCGTTGTGTAGTGCCAGCTAACGGCCCCTGGGCAGCTTTGCTTTCTTAGAAACTCCCTGGAAATGCCCTGTGACAGAACGCCTGCACATTTAACCTCATGCGCTCGCAGCCGGGCGCGGGCGCCCGTATCGCTTCCTGCCACCGCACCACGCTGACATCAGCGGAGCCGCAGGCGCGCGGGGGACGCAGCGCCTCCAAGCATCCCCCAAACCGTGGCCCCTGTGGGCACTTTCTTCTTCCTTTCCGTTTGCGCAGCAACGGGCGGAGATGCATTTTCCTCCTGCTACCCGGAGGCAGAAGCAGATGTGACGGGAGCAGCGGATGCTGCGGTCAGCGGGAGGCGGCGGCGCCTGATGCTCTGACACAAACCGCAGCGCGTTCCTGCACACCCAGGCTGGAGTGGGGGCTGCGCTGCGGCAGGACGGGAGCTCTGCAACAGCAACAACCGAGTGCTGGAGACGAGCAGGGATAAGCGTGTGGAGTGCGCAAAGGGGAAAGTTTCACTTAAGCTGTTCCCCTGATAGCCTGAGATAGATGATAACCTGGTCTTGGAAGCCCCAAACTGCCAAAGGGAAGGGGAAACTTCTTATCCTGATGTCCCAGAGCTTTAACCTTTCTCCCATGATCTTCCTCTTTAGGTACTGCTGCAGAAGATGGGTCCAGGCTCAGCACAGCTACTGCTCTTAGGAGATCCCTGAGCAACATCCCTGCCGCAGCGCAGTAGTGTGACACCGGCTCATGTCCTGCTGAAGCCAGGGGACTGGAAAACCAGTAATCTGCTTAATTTTGTGCTTCAGAGTCTTATTTTGTTTTAAGTGTGGTCTAGCTTTCTCCTGTTTTCTGCTGGATTGCCCCAAATGTCTAAGCAAGGACTTGGGGCGAGGGTGGGGAGGAATGGCAAATGCTTTATTGGGGAGCTGCTTTTCATCATTTCTAGTAGATCTTTAATGAGGATGTTCCTCCTAAAAAGGCTTAATTATAACAGGGTGCCTTGTGCTGTTGTGGGCAGCAATAGCTCTGCAGAAAGATGGTGCTGACTCAGGAATGCAGGTGCAGCAAAGGAAACCTGTTCACACAGCTCGGGTCTGGAGCTGTGCTCCCTACCACCTCTGACAGACAACACAGCAGTCCCAAGGGTGACATTTCCCTTCCATGCAGACCATATGGTTCTGCAGGGATGAGTGCAAGACTCATCAGCAAATCCTCTCCTCGCTATGTCAGGATGAGAACCCTGCTTGCCTTCCTACTGCGATGGTCCAGCTCGCCTCGTGTTCCTGCTCCAATAACCACTTGACTGCTCTAGGGGGAAGTTGGAGACCTTTGCATTTTGCCTCTTGTGTCAGCTCACATTCTGTCTTGGGGATTCATGATTTGAAGTTTCTCTCTTGCTGTTATCAGCTGTGGTCGGTCTCCCAAGATCAGTGCTTGGCTTGGTGGTGCTCCCTCAGGGCTTGATGGTGACTTTGAGTGAGCAATGTTTACAAGCTGAGTCACAACCACTGGATTTCATTGTGTCACAGGGCTACCCATGAAGAGCCAGAGGCCCCAGAGGGCTGCTTCCTTGCAAAGCCTCACGATTCCACTTAAATACTGCTATGCCTTCAATCACACAGGTGGTTCCTTGTCTGTGTGCAGGAACCTTGCAGATCCAACCCAGTCCTGGGGCAGAGCAGTGGCTGTCGGTGCAGACATTGCTGCTGGTGGATCTCGGGCCGTGTGTAGGTTCACACTTCTGGCCTCAGAGCCCTTCTTGCTCAGCAATACGGGTGTTTCTACAGCCACTGAAATCCTGGTGGCATTTGCTATCTGGCGGATGCCCTGCCTGCTGAAGGGGCAAAGTGGTATTTTGATTACCCTTGACAAGATGTAAAACCAGCCAGCTTTACACTGTTAAAGCCAATTATGCTCTGTTTCAATATTTAAATTTACAGCAGTGCATAGCAGAAGCCCATGGAATAGCTGTATAGATTGAGCTCATTTATTATCCTTGCACCAGAGGCACCAGGTATTTATTTAACACAAGTGAGCATATGCACTATTAAGGCAAAAGGCTGAGTGAAAAGCAATAATGGGAAAAACAGCTTTTCCCCCATTAGGTTATTCTTTTCAGACTGTTCTGACCTGTTGCCAGGTGTGGGAAGAGGTTGAGCCGCTTCTCCTGCTGGGTGAAGAAATCCGTGTGGGACATCCTGCAAGAGCAGCTGTAGCTGTTGATGGTTACACTAGAAAATCCAGTCTGTTCCTCTGGATTCAGCTTAGAGAGCTGGTCTTCTGCAGACAAAAAGTTCATCTGTGGTTCCTGTCTGCATTCCAAGCCCATTGCAGTGGGAAAGATATTTTACCAAATTCTCTGCCTTGCCTGCAAGTGAACTGATAGGTAGAGTTTTCCTCCCCTGCTTGCAGGGCTTTACTGCATATTCCGCTAATCCCCTTGTACCTGGTGCAATAGCTGTTTGCAAGGTGAGACTGGGATTTTGGCTTCTCCCAACGGATAGGGATTGCATCTTTAGACCCTCAAGCTTTTCCTATGATCCTGGTCAGCCCTTTCTCACCTGGGGAGCTGGACAAGGGATAGAAACTGTCTCAGCTAGATGGTAAATCAGTTTGCTTTAGACCAACAGTATTTCCCTGGAAAACCTATATAGAGTACTACTTAAAAACATCTTTGCTACCTTTTAGTAGTCTTTGGGAAACCACAGTAGAAAACAGGTCTCCATAATAAAAAAGTATCTGCTTGAGGAGAATACGGAGGGTTGGAGTCCCTGCTAACCCCCAGCTCCTTCCAGTCGGATCAATGCGCTGGAGGTGAAGGACGCAGAATAGTTCGGAGCAGTTCCTGGTTTCAGTGCAAGCATAAAGAGTGTTGACAACTTGCAACTAGCCTTGGGGTTTGTTTTTAATAAAGGTTTATGATACAGCACCTCAAGCTTCTGCTCTTTCTCCTCTGTGTGCAACCACGTCAGCACATCTGCATGTGAGCAGGCAATGTAAGTTCCACCTTTTTTACTTGAATTGCAGTTTGGAGTATTTAAAAAAAGAGGAGTCTGCCATCCAGGAGCATTCACAGACCTGTGTGGAAACAAGGAATAAAGGACACGAGGAACCACGCACAGAGTGAAGCACAGGCCCTTAAACCCATGTGCTGTAACTAGCACCATCCTCTGGTGCATCTTTCAGTGTATTTTAACCAACTTGTTTTGAATACAAGCCAGTTCTGCTGCATGTAAACACCTAGAATTTGCCACAGTTGAGCTTGCTTGTGCCATGCGTAGTTCTGTGTGATGTAGAATTATTTAACTTTTCATAATTCTAATTTTGATCCTGTTAATCTTGTTCCAAAGCCTCTTCGGTTAATCTGATGGCTTTCATAATTAAGTGTGAGGTCTGTGGGCCAGAAGGTGAAGCAGAAGGCAAAGGGGTTCTCTGGAAAACCCCAGCAAGTCCCAGCACAGAGCTGCCAGTGCTGTTGCCCACGATACCCACCCCAAGGTGGGCAGCCCATCCTGGTCAGAGCTGCAGGTGGAAATCTGGGAAATCTTTAGTTTGTTCAGAAATTCCGTTGTTTAAAGGATAATATAACAAGTGCAGATGTGTTGCATTGTCTTGGATGCCTGGGACCTGCTGGGCTGGAACTTCCTGCTCTCAAGGCTTCCTGAGCCTTTGGAAGTGTTGGGTTTGGAATGCTAACCCTTCACCCCACAGAGCTTGTCCTTCAACGCTCAGGTTTAGAAAGAGGGGAAGTTCCCTGCACGTCAACTGCCCCCTGGTACCAGGAGATACTGCAGCCCTTTTGCCCGGAGAATGCAAATGAGAGAGGAAAAAAGACAATCACACTGGATTTAATGTAAATACTTCAATTATATTTCAGTGCTTAAAACAGAGAAACACTTGATTTAAATTACATCATAACGCTTCTGTTAACACGTACGTCCAAGAACTGTGAAAGGAGGTGCTATGAAAGAATAGAGCAGAGCAAGCCCAGCACATACCCGTAATATTCTCTGTCTCCTTATCTGTACTTCATTAATCTAAGAGCAGCCATTGCAGGACAAATCCTACAATTGCTGGAAGAAGGGCTAAAGAGGATTTTCTGTGGGTGGGTTTGTTACACAAGATACAGCTCAGCAGTAACTTGGAACAAGGTGCAGGTTCTTGCACTGCGCTAGCAGATGCAGCTGGGTTAAGAGCATGAAGTAAACTCCTGGTCTGAGGACCCAGCTCAGCCTACAGGTACCTTTTGCAGAGAATTCAAAAAAAAAAGAAAGTTGCAACTCTGTGAGTTCTAAGGGCAAAGCTGCTGGGCTGGTCACACTGGGGTAACCAGGGCAGGGAAGCCCCATGGATAGTGTCCTCTAACCCTGCTGCACACCCAGAAGTCTCCCAGTTTGGAAACGGAGGGGCATTTTCAAAAATTAACTAGCTTAGTTCTGCAAAACTGCCAAGCGGAAAGCCGTGCTGGTGGAGGGCTAGTACGAAACTGTTTGCTGCAGGGGTCAGAGATTTATGTGCAGGAAATTGTTTACAGCTGTGGAAAGCGGAAAAAGTCCCTGTGGGGAGGAAAAGGAGAGAAGTGCTTGCTTGCAACAAAGTGCATGATGCCTCAACTGCCACTCAGTGGAAAACCTCCTTGCATGAGACCCACCCTTAGATCTGCCTTCAGATTCAAACACCCCCTTTCAGTTATCTGCCTCTGCAGTCTCCTGGCTGAGGGATGGGGCAGGGCAGACGGTGCCCGATGCCATGGCCAGTCTGGCCGATGTGGTGGCTGGAAGGGACAGAGGAAACCCTCAGGTCTGTCCTTCACGACGTGCTCTGTGTTTGCATTGCACGTGCTGACCCCTGGTCATGCAGAGCTCTGTTTTCCCCAGCAGGAAAAACAAAAGGTTCTGACTGCAGGTAAGGGAGTAAAAACCAGCTATTGAACCACTTCTGGGGCAGGCACAGGGTTGGTGCAATGTTAAGCTAATAAATAATTTTCCTCTTAAGGAAATAATAATAATAATAATAAAGTCTTTAATCCTTAATCCCCTCTCTCTGCACTTGTCTGCACGGTAGAAACTTCCCTGAGCCACAGCAGGGCAGGATGCTGCCGTCAGGGTCCCAGTGCTGCCCATCTGCCCTCCGTGGCATCGCGGCCCAAAGCCGCTCGCTCTCAGCATGGCCATGGGCAGTCCTGGAGCAGGACGGGATCCCAGCCCCTGGAAACTCTCCAGGGATGTTCAGCCCCCTGATCAGTTAGGATGTGACCAGTCCAATGTTTTTCATTTTGCTTTTCACAGCCACCAAACTGCCCATGCTGCGGCATCGCCCAGGGCGCACGTTTATCAGCAGGCCACAAGCCACAAGAGGGACAAACCTCAAGGTACATGTTTTCCTGGGGGGAATAAGAACTAAGAGCCCCTGCCCCGGTGACCACGCAGCTTGTGGGCCAGCTGACCCAGCTCAAAGCGGCTTTGCTGGCACCATCTCTCTGGGCTTTGTTGTGGCTGTGGCCACTGCACCAACACCTTCGCTTAGGGCTCTCCTTGGGCCTGCAGCCCTGGGACAGCTCTCTGAAACATCCACCTCTCCTTCCTTGGCCTTCATGGGGTCTAAATCAGCTAATCTACAGCACAGCGAGCACTGTCCCTAAGCGCACAGTGATGACACTCAGCACCAGCCCCGAAACGGAAGCATGGCAGCCCCAGCCCTTTCAGGAGCAACGGGCACACCAAATGTGCTCCTGCCATCACAGAAGGTCTGCGGTCCAAAGCCACGTGGGTGCCTGTGCCCATCTGTAACACCACCCACGGGGTGGCCAGTCCCGTTTGCGAGAAGTCACCGGCCTGTCGGCTCCAGCCTCCACGGTTTGGGCACGGTCCCCAGGCAGGGGCAGGTTGTGCTCACGCGCTGATGGCGTCGGCCACATCTGCGAACACGAGGCGGCTGGGCCGCTGCAGGGCCGCCTGGCTCGCCAGCAGGGTCTGCAGGGAGAGATGAGACGTGGCTGAGACGCGGGGCTGCAACGCAGCGTGACCGCGTTCAGCCCCTCGCTGAGCAGCGCGACAGACTAACGCAGCACCAGCAGGGCTGGGGCACAAAAACACAACAGGGCGGCACACGCAGGCCCATCAGTCTCCGCGTCGCTGGCAATACAGAGCTATCTAGGACTGGGCAGATTTGTTACGTAGAACTCACTCTGTACAGGTCACCTCAGCATGGGAATATCTGAAATCTCACAGCCAGGAAACATGCCACAGGCTGAGCTTTGGGTACTAGTTTAAGTTCCCTCTCTTGTTATTTTAAGCCTTTAAACTTACTTTGCAAGCAGAGGGATCTGCGCAAGCTCTGGGGGGATCTGGGGGATCCTACTGGCCTGTCACCATCTAGGAAGGAAGCAGTTTTATGGTGTGTGTTGAATTCTGTCCGTGTCATTCCCCTTTAGTACTCCATGGGCACTAGCACTGTGCACTCTATATGTACCTGCCATAGGCACACAAGAGGTCAAGATCTCTTACTCAGCACCAGTTCTCTGCTTTCCCAAACCAGTATATGGATTATGCCAAGTATCTCCCACATTCCAACATACATATCTCCCACGTGTTCTTTGGCAGATTGGCAAGTATTCCTCAAGGTAAACATTTTATAACTACAGTTTCTATATTTTTTCTGCTTTGTTCTTTTGTCCCACACCAAATCTGCCACAGATTAGATTATCTAAAGGCGTAAAATGAGTGGAAACAGAATGGTTTGGGAGGTTTCCTGCTCCTCCAGCTGGAAAAATGAAGACATGGGCAGCACAGAGCAGCTGCAAAGGAACCAAAGGACCTCTCAGTGGAGTGCTGCATCACAGACATCCCTATTCCATCCTCCCTGCGGCTCCGTCTTTTAGAAAGGCTTTTTGGGTGTGGTAATTTTGAAGAAGGAAGGAGAGAACATTGAGAAACTGGCAGCAAACAATGATGAGAAGCCCTTCTTACCCCCACCCCGCCTCTGCCTCTTGATACATCTGGGGAGGCGACAGCCTCTTCTCTCAGACCAGTCTAGACCATTAACAACAGTAACCAAAACCAACTGGCCCTTTCCTAACCTACTAATGGAGTAACTCAGCGGTCTCCAGGGAGCTCATAATTTCTCAGCATGTCTCATGCAGTGAGTTCTCAGAGTGTTCAAAGCATTTGGATTTCACCTAATCCAAAGGGAAAACTCCCCATCCTTTTCTCTGTCTGAGCCATGCCTGTGCAGTTCCCTGCAAGGCTAAAGGTGCTGACAAGATCAGCCATGCCCTGGCTTCCTACCTGCCCTCTTCCTAAGGGTTATCTAACAGTTACGGTCTCCCTCAGCACGGCTTTGTTCCATACTTGTATCCTGCACTGACCAGGGATACCTTAAAACCGTGTGGAAATTAATAGTTTTTTCAGGGGCAAAGCAAGTGCTCAGTGTCTGGGGAGCACCTGAAGCTTCGGCAAGCTGCAGGCACCTTGCTGCTCCCTCGTGGTGTCTTGAGGGATAAGCCGAGTAAAAATCACCTTAATGGCTGAGATTTCCCTGTCTCCCTCATCGCTGTGCAGAGCGAACGTTTGGCCTCCCCAGGCTCTTATTCCTAGTTGCCTGACCCTCTGGCATCCTAAGGCCTCTGAAATGCTCAGTCTCCCCATTTCCAAAGCTAGCAGAGATGAGTGAAGCCCTGCTGAGGTCTCCCATAGTTTCCTGACTGCACAACCTTACAAAAACTCCCAGATTCTGTAGCAGAAGCAGTGCAGGTGCCAGTGGCAGTGACAACAGACTGGCTGGTTCCTGCTGCCCACCTTGTTCTGAGATGCCTGGGAAGATGCCGCGTCTCGGCCGTGTTCCAGCAGCTCCTGCTCCAGCTCATCCTGCTCCTCGGTGGGATCGAAGTTGTACATGGGCATGAGCTGGTGGCGCAGCTTCTCTAGCCTGGGAGAGAAGGCAAAAGGTGGCTTCCAAAACTCAACAGGGACAGGGACAGAAGCTGTGACTGCCTCTTCCACCCTACTGCTGAGCCTGTCCCTCCTGTTGCACAGGGATCCAACCCTTGTTGCTACCTGCTACCCAAGGGTCCCATACGCATGCTGGAGGAATGAGAACCTGCTACGTGCAGCCAGCAGGAGCGCAGGACACCCAGGGTGCAGCCCCAGGGATCAGCCGCCACTGCTAATCCATGTTGGCAGGAATTATGCCCAGAGCAATCCGATGGGGATTTAAACACCCGCAGACCTTGAAGGGTCAGAACAAGCTTCCTCAGGTGGAACAAAAACAGGCAGTGTGGGACACAGCAGCTGGGCGCTTTGCAGCCCTTCCCTTGCCCCCTGCCCACAGAGCCAGTCCGTGCCACACTGTGCCTGATCCCAGAAGTGCAGTTTAGCTCCAGGAGTCTAGGAATTGTTCTTCAACCCTAAGGTTGACGTACATAATAATAAATAGAAAAATATTAATAATTATTATAAAAACAGGTAACAGAAAAATGGTCCTCACAGGTTGCCTGTGGACAGACCTTACTGTTCTTATTCTTGCAGCATTGTTCCAAGTGACAGAGCTGTACAGTGTACCCCAAAGGTCTCCCGAAATACCAAGGAGCTCCGTCACGGAGGGAGGACAGGCAGTGCTTGTGTGGAAGCGCCGAGTCTGTCTTAGGCTGCGGCTGAGTTCTGGGGGTAGCAGGAGGGAAACACCCAAGCAGCTCCTAGCAGCGTCACCACAAAGAGCTGCTTTGGCAGGTGCTGGGGTGACACCCTCCCTCCCTGCCCCTCTGTGGGCTTTGCCAACGCCACCGTTATCTGCAGCAGGGCCGTGGCTGCAGAGCAGACGTGGCAGCTCCTGTGCAAATGCGCAGATCTGGCGTCAGGAGCAGGTTTAAAAGCAGCACTTGCACTGCAGGCCAGACCTGTCACAAGGCTGCAGGTGCAGAGGAGGCCCTGCGACTAATGGATGGTCACCAGTGTCTCTGCTGTCAGACACAAAAGGATCAAGAAGTGTTCTCCCTGCATCTCCCCTTTCCTTTTCAGCTGAGCTCATCTCACTGGTGAAGTGTGGAGAGGTTTCAGGATCCCTAACATTCTCCAGGGAACATTTTCCTCTCCAAAGTGACAGTGGAGCGCCTGAAGCTCTGGCATCGGGCAGGCCAGTACAGGGAGGTGGAGAGTCCCTATCCCTGCTTCACTCACACCGATTCCCTGGAGACCTGTTCCCAGACGGCCATCCCTTACACTTCCCCTTTCCCTGCCTGCTTCCTAGTGCTGCCTAGGCTTGGAAGCACTAATTCCTCTCAACCAACAACAGATGTTGCTTACCTCTTCCTCTTCCTGATATACAGAACCTGAAGGAGAAAGAAAGCCATCATTATAACAGTCTCAGTAAGACAAGGAGCAGTTGGGAAGAGAAATTCCCGGCACACAGCACACACAGAGGGGTGCAGTGAGCCTGGTGACACCAAGGACAGGAAAGGGAGACGTGACAGCTGAAAGTGGGTGCATCAGAGTGAGCTTGAGGGACACCAGGCGCTCAAGTACCCTGTTAGGAGGTGTGTTAGTAGCAGTATGTTGTTATCAGGTGCATATCAGGCGTAGCACAGTGTATTTCCGCTGCCTGCACGACATCTGGTGTGATTTAGAGTGAATCAAGAACCTTCCCTTTGTTTTCCTTTGCAGACCTTCTGCAGCAGAGAAGCACTTTCCCCCTCCCCAGTACAGAGGGACAGAGCACAGAGGACATGCGTGGGGACTTGCCTCGCGTCAGCCAGTTAAGAGCGGCTGTGCTGGGAGCAAAGGGAGGGTCTTAGCCTTGTTCTGAGAACTAGGAATGCTCGGTGCTGCTCTCGGGAACTTACGATCGTTTCCAGGACAGTGTTCCCAGGGTCTCTCGGGCTTTTGGAAAGACTCCTCCTTGGGCCTGCAATGAAATTTTGCAGCAGTCCCTTTCTGTGTGTTCCTCTGTTGAATGCGATAGCAAAGCTCTTCCTCGTATGAGGAACCTGAGCTTGCTGCTACTTTCACCCTCTTCTGGCAGGTGAATGATGGGTTCTACAGCAAAGGAAAGCTGAGCACTAGCATTATCCACAACGGGCCCAGAACTACAGTTTCTGAAACCTTCTGCCTACAACATTAGCGGCAGGTTAGTTCAATGCAGCAAATCCTTAAGGACTCTGCTTAAACTGAGCAAGTGGAACTCCAGAAACGCAGTCTGGAACGAATCTAGTTAAAACGGACTCAGGCTGCTTTAGTTCGGAGATGTCCACAGGGGAGATGAACATGGCTTCAACAGTCTGCTTTAAAAATTAATCTGGGTGAACTTTCCCACAGACCTCCTGCATAGAAAGATATAAATCAATGCAGCTATTCCAGTTAGCAGGCCAGAGCAGAAACTGTTTTATTTTAACTTAACTTCCTATTGCTGTTAAAAGTGCTGATATTACCTACAGCTTCCTCTGGGCTGCTGAGCGCTCTGCCCAGAGTAGACTGCAGGGAGACCACAGAACCTGGACACTTGTGTATTCCTGTGAGCACTGGAAAAAAAGGACTTTGGCAGAAAAGGATCTCAGAAACTATCAGTCCCCACCATTTCTGGGTAAGTGTTTAGCACAACACAACAAAATTATTCAACCCAAACCAGTCCCAGCTCCCCTTTGTCACCCCCAGAAGACAGAAATATTTAGCAGGTCCTTCTTACCATGGCTACAGCCAGCCCAATCACAGTAATGATCCCGAAGGACAGCAGCATCGTGCTCACACCAGCTCCGCTGCTGGCCACATCGGGCATTTTGGTGCTGTTGAAACTGGTAGTTTCGGGGCTTAGAGT
Organism: Crypturellus undulatus; assembly: GCA_013389825.1. Lineage (NCBI taxonomy): Eukaryota > Metazoa > Chordata > Aves > Tinamiformes > Tinamidae > Crypturellus > Crypturellus undulatus. The sequence continues at coordinate 298,049 of VWPW01003903.1, read as the reverse complement.
AGCCGTTTCTGGCATAGTCACACGCGGTGCTGTCCCTGGGTCTGGCTGGGCTGTCACAGTGCTGCCGTGGTACAAGTCCCGCAGGGAGGACGAACTCTTGGCCATCCTGCTGGCTGCCCAGGAGCGTTTGCCAAGCACTCGTCTCTCCCCAGAAGACACTGTGGTTGCAGCTGCAGCAGTGGGGAGGTGCCCTAGAGCAAGGGCCCTCCTGCGAGGGTCATCCTGCAGCGGCGCCGCTGAGGGCTCCTCTTCATGGCAAAGGCACGATTCTCCTGAGGGGAGAATGAGATGAGTTGCACAGCGCCAGGCTCTTCGAGACAGCCACCAGCCTCTGCTGATTCACGAGTGCAGCCTCTCTTGCTTTGAACCTGTGGAAAAATATAAAGATCCGTTTAAATTTCTCCATGGAAGCAGTTCCTGTGGAAGGGCACTCAGCTTGGAGGCCTCGGAATGCTTTTCACTGGATGCAGCACAACTGCCCTGCTGTGGTAGTCCCTGGGACTATCCACTGCACTGGGGCTCCTCAGCCTCACACTCTGCTAAAGCAGCTTCCTTAGAAGTACTGGGTTGCACTATCCCCCATCTGCTACTACAGACAGCGAATACTTCTCAAGGCCCCCACTCGGGCTTAGTCATCGCTAATTATTATTATTAATTCTAAAATGGGCCCTATTTCAGACTGGTCTTGTGAAATTTGACAGCCTTCTTCATGCTCAAAAAATGAAAAGCTCCAAATGTTTCCAGCTGCTATTGTACAAATGCCTGGGCACTGCAAAATACCCTGGGATGATCCTGTGAGAAGTATTTGCAGCACTTTGTTTATAAAATTACAACATTAGCCTAGGAATTGCTTCACTGAAAATGTAGCTACCTCTGGAGCAGAGCAGCGTGGACCCCAAGAACTATGAGCGCAGCCCTCTGAAAACTTCTCTGCAGGTTGGCAGATGTTTATGTCCCCAGCAGCTGGGATGGAGGACTTGATGAGCTCGGAAGAGATGAAGATGTGTCTGCAGAGGGAAACAAGTCCTGCTCCGCTCCTCTTCTATTATAGGCAGGGTTACTGCGCAGTTCCCATCACTCTGGGGCCTGCTGCTGCCCACAACTGCATTAAGCAGCGTGATTAACAGCTGCCACTAACGACTGCAGCAGAGAAGTTGCATCAGGCAAAGAGCTCCAGGCATCAGGCTGCAGTCTGAGCAGCCACCTTGGCTTGCAAAGCGCTTGTCCTGCATCCCCCGAGCACATCAGCCTCTCCCGTGCGCAGGACCCGGCTCGCCGTTCCCCATAGACAGCTCTGTGACACAGGAGCTGCTGGGAGATGCCCAGAAGACTGCAGGAGAAGTCCAAGTTTTCTAGGGAAATGTGCAGACAGCACTGCTGGTGGGATCCCACCTCGCACCATGCTGCAGCACGGGTTCATTGCAGGCTGAAGGGGAAAATACCCCTCACAGACTGCCAAAGCACATGCGCCTGCTTCAGACTGCTCAGCAGCTGCGTGTCCCCAGTCGCTACTGACCACCGGGGAGCTCAGGGCTATTGGACAACGAGGCCCAAACTCGAAATCAGGGAGCATCTACATATTTACGTCCTCTGGGCCACTGGATCTGGCCTCTCAGTGCCACAGCAGCAGCAGGGCAGGCGCTCACAGAGCATCATTGATCTGTTTGATTCAGGCAATGCCCCATGACAATATCCACATCGAAGACAGAAACCAACAGGCCACCAAGCAAGTAAAAAGTGGGGAAAGAGCCAAACTCTGAGCAGTGAAGCAGATGCAACGGCTTTGCAAAGCGTGACCCTGGATCCCAAACAATTCCTGAATTTGGGAAGCATCACGGGTTAGGCCTCCACCTGAATCCATTGTGGGTTTGGAGACCCACTTGAACTGGGATGTGCAAGGAGATCGTAGGCCTGTTCTGTAGCAACCAGACACTGCTGCCTTTGTTGCTGCACTGAAATAACTAGGGGTAGATCAAGATTAGCCAGAAGAAGCCAGATGAAGTGGGGTTGGGCGCTCTTGTCCTTGCTATTAGGGCCCTGTCCGCACTGAGGGATTCCCAAGCCCAGAGACCTCATTCCAAAAGTGGCATTAGCCTAAACAGAGGTCCCTGGCCTGGCTAACACAACTAACTCCAAGGCCAGGTGAAAGGATGTCTGTTCCCAAGCCCTCCAGGCTAACCCTGCGTCCAGCTGGGAGGCTGAGAGCAAGCGTGGCCCTTGGCGTACAGCGGTGCAGCTCGTGGGGACGATCCTTCCCAGCACCATCCTCTCCCGCTCGTCCTCCTTGCACGAAACATTAGCGCGCTGGCCGCGTCTCCTACAGCGGGCAGGTTTCCACAGAGCCCGCGCACAGGAGTAAGGGAAGGAGGAGGAGACCAACCAGATCCGGAGCAGCCGCTGCGACCTGGTGCCCTTCCATGGACTGGGCCAAGGGAGGGCTCCCTGCTGGCGCCAGCGATGGAGGGAAGGTGCTTCCAGATGGGTCACTGGTGGGAGTCGCTCTGGGATGTGGAGGCGGGATGCAGGATGGGAGTCGCTCTGGGATGCGGAGGCGGGATGTGGGATGGGAGTCACTCCGTGATGCTGAGCGGGGATGCAGGATGGGGTCGTTCTGGGATGCCGAGCAGGATGCAGGGTGGGAGTTGCTCTGGGATGCCGAGCAGGGATGCAGGATGGGGTCGCTCCGGGATGCCGAGCAGGGATGCAGGATGGGGTCGTTCCGGGATGCCGAGCAGGATGCGGGATGCGGCTGCCTCTGCCCAGCCTTGCTCCCGGCCTCTCTTGCTGCAGCGTCACCCGGCTCCGGCGGGGGCTCCTGGTGCAGGGACGAGGCCGAGTCCTGCGGGCTCTGGCAGGAGCAGACAGACAGACCGCGGCCTTCCCACCCGAACGGCGCCTCGCCCCACGCGAGCCCGCGACCGCCCGCGCGGGGCGACACCCGCTGCCCCCTCCCCGCCCGTGCCACCCGCGGGGCCGCCCCGGGTCCCCCCGCAGGAAACCCGAACAGG
>VWPW01003903.1:223652-294843 GCA_013389825.1 Crypturellus undulatus | reverse complement strand
CGGCGGCGCCCGGGGAGCGGCGGGAGCGCGAGGGCCGCGTCTGAGGTGAACGCGGCGCCTCGGGTCCGCGGGGGGCGGTGGGCGCTGGGGCCGGCCCGGCTCCCGCAGTGGGCCCGGCCCGGGTGTTCGGTGATTCCGGGGTGTTTTTTCCGCGGGGAGCGGGGAGAAGCAGCCCTTGCTGGGAATGGGCCGCCAGGGAGCCCTACCAGCGTTCAGGAGCAGGGGGAGGCTTGGGCCGGGGGCTCCGCCTTTTAAAATACAATTTCCATTAAAACGCAGCTCCAAGGGACGCGTGCGGCAGCTGCGTTGTGAAGTTTGGCCCCGTGGTGCTTCTCCGCAGTCACCCTTGGTTTTGCGTGTCTGGCTCTGCCTGTTCCTGGCTGCCCTCGGGCAGCGTTTGCCAGCTCCGGCCTGTGGCTCTCCCGAGGGTTTCTCTCTCCTGGTCGTATCTTGTCACCAGCTGGTGTGGGCAGTGACTGTGGAAGGACCTGGCTTCCCCGAGCAGGGCTGGGGGAGCAACCCTGGGCTAGGAGAGCTCCCTGCTAGCCTAGGACTCGGGTTTGGGAGGAGGGAGGAAGAGAAGAGAGGGCTTGGGTGAGGCCTTGGCCTGCAGGGAAATGGAATCTGGTGGAAAAAAATGTGCAGCTCTTGCTCAAACCTTTCCTTAGGGAGATCCTCTTGTAAAGTGACTATTTGGTTTTGTTCCAGGGAGTTGTGCATTGTTTCAGGGGCACCTGTGCCTTCATGCTGTGTTCTTTCCTCCTGCCTTTAGGCCAGCAGAGCTGCGTGTTTGCCAGTGGTGTTTTCACCCTGTCCTGAGCAGGTTCCACCCTTGGTGATCCCCTGCTCTTTCTCTACCTACAGCAGCCCCAGGTGTCCAGTGAGAGGCTCCTGGCTGATTAGATCAGCTGCCAGCAAGGAGGGACACCCGTGGAAGACAGAAGTGGCCTTTGCAGCAATGAGGTGCCTCAGCCACCCGCTGCTCCTGAGGTTCCTGGGTCTCTCATCGCAGCGTGTGTCAGCAGGACAGAGGCAAACTCCTGTGCTCAGCCCCCAGCAGTTGTCTCCAAGGCAGAGCTTCAGCACAAGATCAGGGCTGGTGACTGCTGCTGAGGTGGTCAAATACTGGCAAAAGGTGTTTGAGGCAAACAGGATCCCTGAAGCACGGGAATCCAGTGAATATATTGTGTCCTTTGTCCTGGGAGCAAAAACAGTTAAGTAACAGGAAGGAGGTAAGGTCTGTGTGTGCCTCCCACTTTGTAACTTTGGTTGAATCCTTTACCTCCCTTTTCACCCCACTTGCAGCAGGTAAAATGACTTTTCCCTGTGTCAGATCGGAGAGCTTGCCAGGCACAGCTTATTAATGCCACTAAAGCTCTTGGATTCTCTCAGATACTTCCTTTGCAGAGAATGAAATGTAACTCATGACATGTACGCCCATACTGTGCTCTGACTTTTTTTACCCATTTTACTTATTCTTCCACCTCTGAAAAATAGTAGAAGTTCTTTTAGACATTTGTTTTTAAACATGCAGATCGATTCTGCTAGCCATCTGGGATTCCTCAGAGCCATGAGCAATATATTTTTACAGCTTAAAGGGAAGCAAGGGAAGAATGCTGGAGTTGCACGGGTTTTGACGTGTCATTGTCTTCAGTTTCAGAGCTTGAACTCCAGACTCCTGTGCACTCCGCTCACCGCAGTACAGCAGGAGCAGATCCAGCAGCTGAGCACTAAGCGACTGGAAAGGTAGGAGCATTCCCTGGCAGCACTTGCAGTGGTTGGTTTTCCTTCAGCCTTAATGCAGCAAGGAGAAGGGAGGCAGAAGGCTGTTTGCAGCTGCTTTGGTTGGGTAACAACTAGAGCTTGTGTTAGTCCCATGTGACGAGTCAGGTGAAGGACATTTGCAGTTATTTTCAGGTAGTAAATCACATTTTTGTCCCGAGCAAAGAGGGCTTAACGGATGTTTCAAAGCAGCAGGAAGGATGATAATACTAACTCTGAGTCTGGTACATATCTTCATGGGTAATATGGTTCTAATCAATATGGTATTGAGCACTTTTCTGTGTTAAGTATTGTAGTGCTTAAGTATTTCTACTTACTCCTGCCTCTCACAGGATGCCAGTGCAATATGTTCTGGGCGAGTGGGACTTTCAGGACCTGACTCTAAAGATGAGACCCCCGGTATTTATTCCTCGACCTGAGACAGAGGTATGGGAATGTGGGAGCTGAGCAATTTGAATCTCTTTAGGGCATTGCTGTGAATGGGTCCTGCGCGTCATGAGGCTGCAGTGACTGGGAGGTCCAATCGCTCTGCACCTCTTTTAGAGTGGAAGGCTCTAAAAGGGGGTCTGGAACTGCTGCTGGTGAGTTTTGCTTCCTGACTCAGAGCAAGAGAGGTGTTGCCAGCTCTAGCATATCTCTTGGTTATACAGAGGTCTGTCTGCAGTGATGGAAGAACTTGGCAAGCTTTCCTTTGCTGTGTTAAGGACTCCTCTAAAAGCTCAAAAACATTGTAGCTTCAATGACTTTGTGGCTTCCAGTGACTTAGCACTTTGGCTACAAGGGTAAAAATTTGTAATTTGTTCAAAGTTTGTTTAAAAAAAGAAGTCAGGCAGTATTCATAGAACAGCTACTACTGGGAAATGGTAATGGACTTCAGAACACTTGCTTGCCCATGTGCAGATTACAGCACAGGTTTGTAGGAAATGGCACCTGTCTAACCCCACAGTCGTTTTTGGAAAGGCACTGGGAACTGGACGTTTGCTTCCTCTGCTAGGCTCCATATAGGTAAGTTCTGACCTGGGATGAAATTAATATGTCAGTTTTAAGACTATAACGTTCAGATAAAAACAGGATAAAGATAAGGAGAACTAGGGTCAACAATAGATAGATAATTCCCTTTTCTTTTTTTTTTTTTTTTTTTTTTTTAATTCAGGTAGCTACAGGCTAAATTAAGCTCCACCATAACTCCATTAAGAAAATGTTTAGTTTGGTCCAGGGTTTCTCCTAGGGAAGTACTTTGGGATATGTGACCCTCCTGTCTTTTACCCCTAGAGGGCACTCCAGACTTGAGTTCAGAGAGCTCCTGTCTCTTCTGGAAACTTTTTCACGGTTGATTGTTACGGCATTTCTGGTGTGCTCTGATCTCCTTCCAGAAGTGAGTATTTAAAACAAATGAAGGTGTATTTGTTCAATGGAAACAAAAGTGACCTCAGTTCTTCCTCGGCAGCTTTGTGAGGATCATGTCAGGGCCTTGAGCTCCTGGGATCCCTCATTGCTGGAGGGAGAGCTGCTGGGCAGTGAGCTCCAGACCTGCTTGAGGGACTTGTCATAGTCCCACCATCCCCTCCGCCCCTTGGGCCACCAGAGAGTCCCGTGGTGAAATTTCCCTCCTTGATCTGCAGTGATCTCAGCACAAGCTCAAGCCCTGCTTGTTTGTCTCTGGGCTTGGGTTGAAGAGGTTCATTTATCTTGAAGTGGCTTAGGGGAAGAAATTGCAAGTCGTTTCTGGGCTGATGCTTTTTGATGCTAGTCATGCAAATGTGGCTGCAGCCGCCTGCGAGAGGCATTGTAAAGGTAGTATAAAAACATGGGGGAAAAAAAAAAAGATTTATGGAGTCAGACTATATCTGTCTAGTTCAATATGCTCTAGCAGATCAAGGCTCATAGCAGAGAGGAGGGACGAAATTATAATAAAAATGTAGTTATAGAAGGATCTGCCCTTCTTTTGGCACTCAGCAGTTAGGGACTGTTCTTAGCTAACATTTTGGGGCTGCCCTGCTCCATAATCACAGATGGATTCAACCTCCATTAGTTTGTTTAATCCTCTTTTGAATCTATACATGTGTTGCAGTGAGTCTTTCTAATTTTGTGGGGAAAGTGTTTTCCTTGCTTCAGCAGTTCTGCCTGCTCATTTTAGTTAGTCTTATGCCTGTTTATAAGTCTTTTTCCACCTGTAACTTTTAAGCTTTAGTTTCCCAAGGCGGGTTGACTTTGCCATGCTAACGTGTGGGATGCACCGAAGCTTCTCACCACTCTTTGCCTGCATCTTTCTGTCAACAAAGGTTGCATCAGGGTGTTCTGTGAAAGCCTTTTAAGCAAAGGTTTGCTTCAAAGAAACCTGTCTCGAAGCTGAACCCAACTTCTAGCTTAGCATAATCGTTAATCGTTCATAAAGGTCAAGCACACAACCAAGGGAGGACTTTTGCTTTCCGAGAAGTCTATTCAAACATGCAGATTGCAGACTGGGGGTCTCTCCAGGGTTTCTTTGTGTGGAAGCTGTATGAATTTTCTGCTTTAATTGGTGCTCACTGGAAGCTTTTGATGCAGCATCTCCTTTTGCTTCCCTAATCTTATTGCTATTGGTTATTTGTCAGAAAGTTCAGTAGGCCACAGGTGTCTAGTGAGCACAGCCATGAATCAGGAAGTTGCTTTCCTGAGTCTTTGGCTTCCCACTTCAGGAAAAGAAAAAGGTGATGTTGCCCCATCTTGCACGTGGCTTGAAGTCTTTCCTAAAAGACATGTAGAAGGTGTCAAGCAGAAAGATGGTAGAGCATTAATGGATCAAAAATTAACTGCCATCTCCCAAAATGTAGCTGTAAAAAAGCTCTTTAGGGAGCTTTTAGTGAGTTTTTAACAGTTAACTACGGTGAGCAGAAATTTGATAACGGAAGTTTCTTCAGTTCATAGGCAAGTGTGTATCATGTTAAATGCAGGCTAGAAACAAGGATACTTTTTTAACAGGGAGTGTAACTACTGAAACCTGGCAGGGCTCTTGGTGGCTCTGTTGCCTGATACTTTAAAATCAGGACAGATCTGCTCTTGTTGAAGAAGAAACAAAGGAGGAAACAGTCATTCCTGGCTAAGTAACCAAGACTGGCTACAGTAGTAGTTTCTCCTGACTTACTATAAAAGAAAAAAAGGGCTGTACTGGTGCAAAAGGTTGCTTCTGAGCTGCTGATTGCCCGAAAAATGCAGAAATGTGAATTTAAAGCTAAAAGTCTGTGCTGAAGACAGGGAAAGCAGCAGCTGTTCTTTCAAGCCATGCACAAATATGTTTCCCAGGTTAACTTAATGGACCTTCCTTAATGTGTTCTCACAGATCTCTGCTTTCTTGTTGTTGCTTTTATTTTGTAGCCCTAAAAGAGCTCCATGAAGTCTCGTTTTTAATCTCGCCATGTTGAAATGGGACCTCTGTGATTTCAGCTGAGTAGCTAGGTCATCAGCAGTTAAAGTTAGAGCAAGATTCAGCCCTAGCTCTGGGGAAAAAAAAACACTTATGGAAGGGCTGCAACAGAATGGATGTGACTTGAGGGGTTTCCCATGTGATTCCCCTTTTGTTTCTTTCAGATAAACAGGTAAGGAGAGTTTGGAGAGGGGCATGTGCCCTGGATGCTCTGCCTGCTGGTAGCCAGTGGCTGTGACTGCAGAGCAAGGCTGGCTTTGGATGGACGTGCGTGACGGTGGCTCTGCCCATCGCCGTGGACTCGCATTTCCAGCTTGGCTTCCTGGTATTTTGTCATGGACTGATGGGCAGCCAAGTGGGCAAACAGGAGGGGAGGGGTGACTTGGTTAATATCAGATCAGGCCTCACGAATAGCCCTGGATTCTGAGAAGAGATGTTTCTGGAAAGCACACAGATAAGTAAAACATTCCCAGGAAGTGTGCGAGAGTGGAGAGAAGGTTACCCAGGTTTCATGCATCTTTTCCTTCCCTTGTCCTCTCTGCTGAGCCAAGAAGTTAAAGCCTCTTGCTGCCTTGGCTCACATCTTCCCTGAGTATGCAGGCCAGGAAAAAAGGGTGTTTCTAGGGAATGCAGGGTGAACTTATGAGCTCCATCCTTGCCTTTGCCCCTTCTCTTGTTAGTGTTGTGCTTTTGCTCAGAGGGGCTGTTCTCCAGTGCTGGCCTTGGCCCCCGTGCAGCACGAGTCTCCGCCGCGTTTCCTGCTGCGGGGCTGGGCGCTTGCGCAGCTGCGGGCTGTGGTTCGGGTGCTGGCAGGCGCCGTCCTCACGTTTTCTGTGAGCAGCTGCAGTTCCAAGAACTGCAGTGAACTCCGGGCCGGGCCGCAGGGAGGGGGAGCAGCCGGTACCAAGAACCTGTCAAAACAGGAGCCGTGCCGGCGGCAGGGGCAGCGCCGGGAGCTGGGGGTGGAAGGGCGAGGCGGGGGCTCACGGGAAGCTGGAGGTGTTGGCAAAGTTTCACCTTCGTTTTGCTTGGCGCAGGAGAGAGCAAATAAATGACAGGGAGAAGTTAGGGCAAAGCCACCAGTGAGGCCAGGCTTCCTAGAAGCGCAAGGTGAGAGCAGCCTGTGGGTGGCTCAGTGAAGAGATGAAAACTGGGGAGTCCCTCAGTGCTGGAAACTGGGCAGCTTGGGAAGCAAATACACGTCCCTGTGTGGATCCACAGGAATGGGTGTTTTCCAGGCTCTGGGAGCTCCTCTGCTGCCAGTTGGGACTAGGTCTCCCTTTCTCCTCTCATGGATGCCCTGCCCTTACCCTGCTGTGTGATTTCTTCTGACAAAAATTATATAGGGCCTGGGCACCACCTCTTTCTGCCCCTATGTTTTCTGCTGAGCAACAGCACTTAGTTCCTTGGAGAGCACACAGGTGGTCCTCACTGCCTACAGCTCAACACAGTGCAAGATGCCATCGCAACACTTTGCTTGGCACTTAGCTTCCCCGCTCCATGCATGCCCACCCTAACGAGCTTCCTGGTGTCCTCGATGTCCTCCTGAGCATTCGTTCACATGATATCCTGTAAGATGAGAGAGGAGTGCACAGGAAGGTTGGGGCATATGCAGAAAATCAGACTCTGCTGCCACAGTAACTCAGCAGAGCTGCGACCTTGGCTGTGATGCTGTATGAAACCTCCCAGATGTAGCCTAGGTCTCCATGTTCTCCCAGCCTTGTGGTTGTCTCCAGGCCTTCCCCCTCTGGGCAAGGATTGGCCTTCCTAGTTCCCCTGGCCCTTTCTTGGACTGCTCTTCTCTCCTCCCTCCTCCTTTCAAGCTCTCTGCTTTCAGAAATTCTTGTACACCCCTCTCTCAAATGATCTGCTCCCAAAAGCAGTTGAGTCCTGTGTGGACCCTGTTGATTCGCTTCCTTCCCTTGCATCCTCATGTCACTGTGAGGGAAGAGAGGCAAGGGAATTTTATTTTTCTCTATGTCTGTCTGTCTCATTCGGTCCCTCCGTTCAGTTGCTCTCGCACTGATCTGCCTGCTCTGAATTAGAGGTCAAGGAACTGATTCCCAGACTGTAAAGCAGTGAGGAAGGTACAGATGGGGACTCTGGGGTGCTGGGTTCATTTCTCTGCTCTCATCGTCCTTCGTGAGTTTGGTTTGGCTGCTGTTTTATAGTTGTTCATCTGGAAGATGGGAGTTGTGAGGATAAGCACGTTGAAGATACCCTGGTAGATATTGCAGGATGAGGGCACGTTACCCTGTTTTAGAGGCTATAAAGCCACACTGACCATCACGCCCTTTGTTTTAATCAAAATAACATTTCCCTCAGTGGAGGAAATGACTCGTGTTGAAGCCTGTAAATGCTGTCAGAGAAAGGAGGCCTTTTTGCAAGGCCATTTCAGTTTAGGGGGCCAGCTTGTGAGAATTTACCTAGCGCTATTCCAAAGGTTATGAATCTGATGACTAAATTGAGGCTTGAGGTGGCTTTAAGCAAAAAAATAGCATGATATTCGCAGCTGTTTCCTCTCTATTCAGTCTATTCAGCCTGAGAATGTAGGGCATCCTACGCAGTAATGACCACAGGCTCTGGACAGCTGCTGTTGTCCCAGTTTCTCTGTTAAGGGCTGACGTCTCTTTTTAGCACCTCCTGCCTAGGAAATGCCTGTTGTACTAAGTGCAGAACATTCTGTAAATACACTCCATAATGTATGGCCAGAAATAATTCATCTCCCAGATGAGCTTTGAAAGGGGCTGTGCTAAGTGCTGTAATTTATCAGTTTCCAGTGCCGACATCTTCAGAGAACTGCAGAAGGACAGATTTTGTTTGGAACACTTCACAGAAGATGGAAGAAGTGCCAGACCATTTGAAGATTACTGTTTCAAAGCAATTTTAGATAGTTTAATCATTCAGGTTCCTGGAAAGGAAGTTGCTAGTGGTGACAGACTACCTTGACCCACTCTATATGATGAGTGCAGCATCTCCCGATGCATTTGCCAATGTTGGGGAAGCGTGGCTTTCATCTGAAAGGGAACCATGGTGCTGTGTCCGATCAATAAGGATGTACGAAGTGTCCTATTCCTGTGCTTTGTCGTCTTGAGTGCTCTCTCTCTCTCTCTCTCTCTCTCTCTCTCTACATGTATATATATATATATATATAGCTACAAGCTTTAATTTATTTTCTTCCTATTTTGCAAGTTAAAATGTACTTTATCTTACCTTCCATTTTGTTTGCCGGTGGAGCTTGCTTAAATACATTCTTAAGAGAATGTATTTTCATAACTATTCATAACTTTTCATAACTATGCTGATTGTACTGAGACATTAATGCCTGGAAAAGGATGTTGTTTCTTTAGGTTGTTGCAGTATAATATTTAATTTTCAGATGTTATGATAATTATCACTTAATATTTAAATATTGTCATAAACACATGTATTATAAGAGAATTAATTCTTGATTCAGGGAAAGGTGTATGAAATGACCGAAACAATAATCCAAGAGCATGAGGAAAGAGTACAAAAGCCCAAATAATATAAACATCCCTTTTTTAATATACATGTGGTAAATATTGAACCAGGGCTTATTTAAACAGGAGCTTTGGCAGGCAGTCAGCAAATCTTTTCACTGCAGAGTGTGAGGAGTTCTGTGAAAGCTCCAAGCTTGAAATTGCTGGTCATAAGTCAGAAGGAAGGTAATCCTGAAAACAGTCCTCTGGTTTTGAGGATATTGTAACCAGTTTGGAGTCAGTAACTTTCGATCAGCCCCAGGGCAGGATAGTGCTTCTAAGATACTCTAGACATTTCCTGGAAGCTTATTTGTAGCTGAGCAAAATTTAAGAGAGTGGGTAAATGGCCAAGGGGAATTTGGGGGCTGTTCTTCTCCTGTGGTCTTGGAATGATCGGCACCTGCTTTGCCCCCCAGGCTAGGTTGTCTTCACAGCAGAAGTGGGGCTGCAAGCTGGAACGCGAGTGCTGCTTTCATGTGTGTGGATAAGGTGTTTGTTTTGCCGCGCTGCTATTTGAGTTCTCCGATGCTCGTTCACAGTCCTCTCTGGGAGTGTAAGAACATTTCCTTCCATGATTTCCTCAGAAAGGAATTGCAGAGCAGCGACAAGGAAAATGGGATTTTTGGAGGTCTTGGGCAAAGCTCCCTTGCAAGTACCAGTACAGAGACATTAGCCAGGGTAGGACACTGTAGTGGGACTCCTGTGGATGTTGGTCACTCAACTTAACTCTGCAGGGAAGCTAAACCTCAGAGAGGCACCTTATAACAGTGCCCTCTGCTCCCCGTGTCCGGCTGCTCCTCCACTCTTGGGTGTGAGTGCAGCTCAGCACTGTCCTGATGCCCATCTCTTACTCATTCAAATAAACCAAATCCTACCTTTAAGCTTACGCTTTTTAAGCTCTTGGAGCAGGAGGAATCTCCAAGCAACATCCTTGCCCACTTTCCTCAGCGACCCAAATAACATGGGAGGTGACCAGCAGCTACAAGTATCTTCATAAAATGTTGACAGCTTTGCTCTCAAGGCATCTGCACCCCAAGGAGGGTGGTAAAGCCAAGGAAGGGCAAACCTATCTTAGGCTCCTGTAAACTGTTTTCCTGGGAAGGGCCTGGCCTACCAGCTGGGACTCGTTGCTTTTAGATGTTCCTGCCAATGTCAAGAAGGTTTCTAATAAAAGTGGAAGGCCTCTAATTTTCATAGTAAACTCATTTATACCTGTTAGCAAAATCAAGTCTTTTTTTTGCTTTGTAAATGATGCGGAACTTTGTGGATTTCTAGGAGTTGCGAGTGCCCTAGGCAGGAAGGCCACGTTTGCAAGGGTTGTGGTGCGAGAGCCACCCTATGCTCATTACTGCCTGTCTTTGAGACCTTTCCTCTTGTGTTGGACTTTAAATCCAGGGACTATTTCATGTAAAAATTAGGAGATTAATGAGAGGGAGAACGTGTACAGATGCAGAAGCATGAGTGGAAATCTTTTCATTTTCCAGTAACCTTATATTAACAGAATGCAGTGAGACTTTGCAATCTAAAACCTGTGCAAGGGACTGCTTGTTGGGATGTGTTAGGGATTCGCTGCTTTTGCTTTTCTGCTGTGAATTGGCTTATTGTTTAAGATATTGATAGGAATGATACCCCTCGCCTCCAGATTACTTACTGCACTGAGAACACTTGAAAATGTTAAATTCTGGGAGTGAATAAAGTTACAGAAGATTTATGCTTGAGCTGTTTCTTCCTGTTTTTTTCCAGCAGTGCTAGGAGATCTTGGAGGATCAGTGGGGAAAGGTGTTTTGAGGATTTGGTTACTGATCAAAGCACCCTGCAGGGAGGTGAAGATGAAGTGGCATCAGCACATCAGCTCCATCACTGTCACCTGTGTGTTAAAAACCAACAAGAGAATTGTGTTTAACTGGGCTACAGAGAACTAAAATTAAACCCCCTTGAGTCCTCAATCTACAAAAGTGTTAATGTGAGTCAAAACAGAGCTCCTTCAGTAAAAATATTGTTTTTATTTATTTTGTTTGTTTGTTTAGGATCTCATCTCCTTAGTAGTGGAGGAAGGATCTCAGAAACATGAGGAGGGGAATTCGGGGCTCCTCTGCGCAGCTGCTGCCCCTCGTCCTGTGATCCTGGAGATTGGCTGTGGCTCTGGAGCAGTTGCCCTGAGCATACTGTGCAGACTGCCCCAGGTAAGTGGTTCTGAATGTTCATCCACGTGCATCTACTAGAGGACAGTCACATTGCACTTGTCTTCAGCCAGCCGTTGCAGGGAAATCCTGTGCTCTGCTGGGATATCAGCACTATGTGTTTGTGCTGGGTGCAGGGAAATGTGAGAATCACTGTCCCCTGCTGCCCACACGAGTGGCAGAGACGTGGCCAGAATGGAAGATGCAAAGTACCCCCTCTTTAGCCTTTACAGCTCCCGATTCTATCGCATTAGTGTGAAGCCCTGGTGGGAATTGGTTTAATCCGATATTCTGGGCTGTGGACCAGGAGTGATTGATGCATGAACATCTACTCTATTTAGCTGATTGTGGTTGTTTCAGAAACTACTGTCACACAATGTGAATCAAAAGATCTTGGAACCTGAAGACTAAATAAGTAGTGGAAGGGCATTCCCACTGAAATATCAGCAGTTGGGGTCACTGTGACAAGCAGCTGTCATGGTACTCCAACTGCCACACTGCTGTTTTGAAGCCTTTTGTTCCCTGATGACAGCCACTGCCCTCTGCATAGAGGGAAAAGAAGCAGGAAGAGTCTGAGATCTGGGTGACGGAAGCCCTTTTGGCCTCAGGTTACTGGGACATGGGACATGCTTGGTGAGATATGCCAGGGAACAGAGGGAAGAGAAATGAAGTCAAGGGAAAAATACTTGCTTTTCCTCAGCACTGTGGATCAGCCCGTTCCTTGTGTGAATGGCAGTGACTGTGGCTGGCCTTGGCTCTTGGAGAAGAAGTTTAAGATTCAGTGCATAAGAATCAGAGCTTGATACCTGATTTCTTATTCCTTTTGACCTGATAAGGCTAATGTTTGGGCTTCATTACTTCAAAGTGTAATTGCCCCGATTTTCTGAGCTCTGCTTCACGCTCTTTTCCTTGCCTGTCAGACCTCACAGATGTGTCTGTCTGTCCTGTAACTCCTAAGGCTCCTTCCTCAGCTAGCTGATGCAGAGACTGCTGTGTCCAGAGAAATAAGGAGCCTTACCCACACAGAGTGGGTGCTAGCCACACTGACAGCTATGTGTGGTTTACGGTCCCTGTCATCTCTAGTGTTTAGGGCAGAATTTGGCCCTAGTGGAATATGAAATAAAAAACATCAGGAGCTTCTCATTTATGGGTTTAGCTCTGCCCTCTGTGGTAAGGGTCAGCCTCGCGTGTGCTGTGAGACGGGCTCTCCTAGGAATGATGGCTGTGCGGGTCACATTGCCATCCTCCCCAAATATGGAGTGGTTTCCTTCAGCATGTTTCCTCTGTGGAAAGATGCAGCAACTTCTGTTAAAAGCTGTTAAAGCCATAACAAGTCAGGCCTTTGCCTGGGGTTTTGCAGGGAGGAGATGATGGAAGATCAAACAAATCTGTGTCGCTCCTATTGCTTAATCATATGCTGGAGTGCTTGAGCGGTGAACATGGTGCTCTGTGAGGGTTCTGGGAGCAAAACCAGGCAAAAGGTGTCCGTGTAACAGCTGCAAGATGTCTGAACCT
This sequence comes from Crypturellus undulatus, assembly GCA_013389825.1. Classification (NCBI taxonomy): domain Eukaryota; kingdom Metazoa; phylum Chordata; class Aves; order Tinamiformes; family Tinamidae; genus Crypturellus; species Crypturellus undulatus. The sequence continues at coordinate 282,463 of VWPW01003903.1, read as the reverse complement.
TGGCCCAAGCTGTTGTGTTCCTGCTGGGATGGATTCTGTCCACGCTGGAGATGAGGAGCCCAGGACATGAACTTCCTTTGTCTGACATCCCTCTCAAATTGTGGCCTGCCAGGCTGTTGAGTCTCGTGTTATGGGGAGTCCTGAAAAGGTCGGGGGATGTGAATCAGTGAGTGTGCTGCTGGCTGAGCTGGTTTGGTCAGAACTGCCTATTTGGGTCGGTCGCTAACAGCATTGCAGGGTACCTTCTGCTGCATTAGTGGCCTTCCCAGGAATGATTCCTGAGCCCATCCGTGCCCCGAGATGAATTCTTTATGGGCTCTTCCTGTTAGGAGCTGAGGCTCAACAGAGAAGGCTTTATGCTGCACATCCCTTTTGGCAAAGCTTGTCTCCTCGGGAACTGCAATGTTGTAACACTTGNTTTTTTTTTTTTTTTTTTTTTTTTCTTCTTTTTTCACTGTCCCAGAGCCGAGTGATAGCTGTGGATAAAAAGGAAGCTGCTGTGGATCTCACCAGGGAGAATGCGCAGAGGTAGAAGCCCAAATTTTTACTCTTTATTTATTTATGGTAAACTGTTTTTTGAGGGAAGATCAAGAATCCTCAAGGTTTGGTCACTTAATTCAAGTTTGTCATCACTGGAAATAAGCAAATGTTTGTTTAACCAGGAAAAAAAAAAGTATATATTTACCAGAGGATTTTCTTTCCACTGACTTGTGAATACACTTCATGAGGACAGCAGCCTAGATAAACAGTTGGACTCTTTGTCTTCCAAGGATTTCCAAAGTGTTTCATGGTCACTACCCTTTTTTATAGACTTGGGAAACAAGCCTAGAGGTGGCAAGGTGTGTGTGTCACTTAGGACATTAAGGGTTGGGGTAGCCTGCTCCTTTCTGGCTCCCTCCAGCATTGCTGCCCTGTTTTTCTGTCACTGCAGCTGAGGAGGGGATCAGGGCAGACTTGGTAGGTGCTGCTGGAGGTCACGTCTCCTGGGGGTAGCTTGGTTTCTTCTTCAGCCAGCGGGTTTTGACCAACCTTGTGTCTCTGTAGCTTTGCCAAGTGCTTCCCGTGCTGTTCCTCACAAAAGCCAGAGGTAAAAGCAAGGAGACGTGTTTTGATGAGTGAACTGCATGGCTGAAGCAGTAGTTCTGTTTCTCTCGTCAGTGTTTCATGTTCTCTGCTTCTGTGGCTTCTTATAACATGAGGCTTCCACGAAGCACCAAGGTGAAGTTCAGACTGGCCTCTTTCTTGTCCCAGTACCAGTCTTTTGCCCAGGACTCCTGTGATTTAAAATCTCCCTCCAACTACTTACTTCTGCCAGGGAGCTTATTCTGAAGCCAGCCAGGAGCTGGGGACAGGTCAGCCCTACACATGTGGCATTTGGCTGTGCAGGGACCCTGCCTCGGAGCAGCCCCGAGGGTGCAGTGTGCTCTGCTTTGAAGACTCTTCCCCAGGCAAAGAGCAGATCCTACCCTGGCCTTGCTGCTTGGCGTGAGAGGAGTCCAGCTGCAGCCAGTGGGATGGGAAACCCTACGGGTGTGATGTTCGCTATTGAAAGTTGTGCTTATTGAATGTGCTGTTCATAAACCCACATAAACATGTCCCTTAATCCTTCCTCTTTCTGTTCTTGCATCATCTGCAGGCTACAGCTCCAGGATCGGATCCACATCCTCCACCATGATGTTTCATCCTGTAATTCTTTTCATTGTTTTAATAATTAAAATTATGTTTTTAGTTTTGAGGGGAGGTGGGCACGAGAGAGAGCAAGGCCATCTGCACATCTGGATGCAGGAGTAAGAAGGGTTAAGAAGTAATATAAAAAAAGATCAGTAAGAACTGAAGCACTGCCAAGCTTTTCCCTTCAGAGATTTCCAGCTGAGAGAGGTCCTCAAATGCCTCAAAAAATAATTGTTCATGTTTTTAGGCGTCTAAATGTTGTGTCTGAGCTGTTAGTCCCCCTGTGCTCTCATTTGCTGAGCAGAGGCAGATATTCACACAGTGTAATTCCTAGCATGCTAACACAGAAGCTATAAATAAATGTGTATGTGCTTGTCTCTCCACTGATGTTACGGGGAACCTGTAATTTAGTTTAGATTAAACACTCAGCCTTGGGCACCTGAAGTTAGGGGAGCTGAGCGTGAGCCATCAGGTGCAAAGCAGGGTGCCTCTGGTCTCGGCCAGCACTGGGACAAGCCACTTAAAGCTGCCACTTTGTGAGGCCTCTCTGGCTACACCGTGTGTTCCAGCTTGGCCGGGAGCTGCAGGCTTTACTGCATCGTGTCAGCTCAGAGTGGGTTTTGACACTTGTCAGGATTGCGCCCACCAATCTGGGTTTGTGCTGCCCTTGCTGCAATTAAACAGCTCCTGTGCAGAAACTGTGTGATTCTGTTGTCACCGCACCTGTCACCAGGCACACATGCACGTGAATCTGGAAGGAAACATGGTTTTCTGGAGAGGATTTTAACAACGAGCTTAGAGGGAGGTGGTTGTGGGTGAGAGTTGGTTGTGATTCTCTTTCTTCTTTAGGTTCTGCCAAGCAGCTGCTGCCTTGGGGCCCTGTAGACTTCATAGTGAGTAACCCGCCATATATCTTCCATGAAGACATGGCAACCCTGGCTCCAGAGATCTTCCGGTGAGCAAGCAAATAATATTTCCCTGTCTGGTTCTTTGAAGGAAAGTTTTAGTGCTGTTTCTTCATAACACACACACACACGTACATCCATGTAGTGCTTGTGGTATAGTGTACATATATGTGTATACAGTAGTATAGCATTGCTTTAATATTATTGACAGACTCTAAACAATAAAAAATAGATTAAATATTTATAAAAATAAAAACAACACACACTTTTAAATGATCCAGTTTCCAATCCAAAACTCTGTTTTTAAACATTTTTCCCATTAAGCATTTTCATCATAGTGGATATGAGTTTATGAAAGAAAGTGTAATTAATCTGAGCAGCTTTCTCTTGTGATGGAAAAAAAATGGATGGAAATGCTGTGACCTATTCTTGTCCCAAGCCTTCCCTTAAACCCACACAAACTGGAATGTGTTTGGGGAGATCTGGAACTGCTCTGTGCACTGCTGCTCCTCAACACTGACTGTCATGTGTGCTAGGACAGAGTCCTGGGCCCACCCTGTGCATGACATGCGCCAAAGCAGATTCTGTCTCTGAAACTGGCTAAAATTCGCACCTCCTCATTTGGTCTGCTGGGTTAGAAGACAGTCAGATGTGGTTGTTGGCGTTGCCAAAATAGGCAAGTGATTCCTTGTAGGATCCCCCCTTTCCTCCTCCGTCCAAGGGGTGTAGGCAGAACATGTCCATGTGTTGTAACTGCATGGCCAGGCTGCGGTTGGCTCACGATTTTCCAGAAGAGTTCAGGGAGTGTTTTATGCTTGTGCTCAGCTTGGAGTCCTCAGCCTAGAGGTAGCTTTTTACTATTCTCTGTACTTAATGTAAAAGCCACAAGGGTGCTCTCACCCTCTGTGAGTAGCGGAGCTTGGCGTGTTGGATCTGCGGTGCGGGGCGATGCAAGTTACTGCGTTTGGGGAATGTATCCTCCAAGACGTGGATCATATCACGTGCGTTCACTGTTCATGTCTCCTTTTGCCCAAACATTAGCTACGAGGACCTTGATGCGCTTGATGGGGGAGACGATGGCATGAGAGTCATCGCAACAATTCTGGCTCTGGCTCCTTCTCTCCTGAAGGATTCAGGGTAAGCATTGCTCTCTCTGAACTTCATGTCTACTCTCCATCAACTTCCATAACTCCCATTTTCTTTTTCACATAGGGATGTACAGAGGGAAAAACAAAAGAAAAGTTTCCCTTCATCTAATAAGTTAAACATACCAGAGGTATAAGCAAGAATGAGCTTGAGTTTGGGGGATGCACCACTGTATAGGCTGTCCTTGAGCCATGGTTTTTCATAGTCTTTAACAAAGTGAGAAATTTTAAAGGTCAAAACAGAAGGAAGATAGAGAAGAGGGGCAGAGAAAGGGAGCACAGAGGAGGACATTTCTAAGCAGAATAACTCATTGAGGGAGAAGTGAGATAGGATGCAGAGCTCTGTGAGATTGGATGTAGATCTCAGCTTTCCTCCCACTCTTCTATTAGGGAAGACTTGTAAACCATGCCAGCATACAGTGCTGACTATCCCAAGAGAAATGAAGGATTTGTCCAGGGACAGCTTCTTAAATATTAAATTTATCCATGAGTAATGCTCTCAATTGATTGTTCCTGTTCCCTGTCATGTAGGATCCATGTTGTGCTCAGAGACATGTGCATGGATACTTGTGGCACCCAAACCTTTTTTCCCAAGGGCATTCACATACCCTGCTGAAAAACCCTAACCTTCTACCAGCTTTTACCTTTATCAGTGGAAATCCACCGCTCTGAGAAGAGGAAGCGTACTAGTGAGCAGCACAGTGCTTGGGGAAGAATTCGTCCTTCGTGCTTTGCGTGACTGCAGAAGCACAAAGGCTTCCAGGCTCCCCAGCACTGGAGAGTGGTCCCCTGGGGTTACTTGTTAGCATTATGGTTCTTTCCCTTTTTGCTTTTATTATTATGTCAAGCTGCCGTTGAGGAGTGGGAGTTTTTTAAGGTCAGGGTTGAGGTCCTCGCCTAGCTTGTAATTAGTTCGGTGGATTTATACGGAGTGTTCAATGTGGAACATTTTAGGAACCCTCGAGGGAGCGTATGGCTGGGGCTTGGCCTGTTTTTTGTTTATTAAACTTGTATTTTGCTATCCATTCAAAAGCTGCAACCAGATCCATGAACTCCATGTGCCTGAAAGCTGGGTGGATCTGGCTTGTGGCAGGAGTGAGGCCCTGAAATGAGCCAGTTCCTGCCCTGACGGCAGCAGGAACAGCCCTGCGGTGTCCAAGCCCAGAACTGGTGCAATAATTGAGGCTATAGTCCTGTATGTAGGACTGAATGGCCTGAATTCTAGTAGTGTTTTTAAAACTGATTTATGGAGACATTTATTATAGGGAAAAAATGTGTGCTAAGTTATATTGTATGACTCTCAGTACTGGGACTTAATGTTTTCCTGCTTATGCAAAGAGAGACTTCATACTGTCAGTGTTCATGCATTTGCATCCTCAAACTTCATTCTGTCTCTTCCTCAGCAGCCCATTTCACTTTAAATTTTGAGGGGCCTCAGCAAGGCTGAGCAGACGACTTCTCTGCGTGGCTTTCACAAGCTGGGATCCGTACATCTCAATGCCAGGATTAATGCTCACGGAGAGGAACGCCATGAAAATTCCTTTTAGGATAAACCCTCTCAGTGCATGAAGCAGCTGGAATTTGAATCTTAAATGGACAGCTGGGATCTGTTTTGGGATCGTTGGATTGCAGTGTGTTTCCTGATCATCTCATTCTTGCACAGATAGGAATCATCCAGGGAAGGAAGACCTTATTTTTTCTCAGCTTGGCAAACTAACTGTGTCCTCTGCTCCTATGTGTGTCCCTTCAGGAGTGTGTTTCTGGAAGTTGATCCCAGACACCCAGGGATGGTGGATAACTGGCTACGGAGACACCCCGAATTGCTACTCACTCTTTGTGCTGTCCACAAAGACTTCTGTGGCAAGTAAGTCTCTTCCACTTTCACATCTTTGCTTCTATATATATCCTGTGTAGGTCCCTACATTCCAATATCCTGAATGAAAGTCAGCAACTGAAGGCAACCCTTTCAAAAGTGACTTGTTTCAAGTATCTCAGCATTCTTTTATATCCTGAAATAAATGGGCAAGTGTTTCAGGGTTAGAAATGCTGACAGGCAAGTGTTTCTGGTGGGTTGGCTAACTCTGATGAGATTCTTTCATGGAAAATTGCCGTTTAACATGATGGAGGTAGGATCATCTTCTCCCTAATGCTCTATTTATTCTTTTCCCTGCAGGCCTAGGTTTCTGCACATCCAAAAACAAGGCAGCTGCTAACTGTGCCTGGAAAGAATCTTCCTTGCAGTATGCTTCTCGCTGGCGAGCCCTGCTGAACAGCCTGTTGAAAATGGTGGGGCAGAAAGACTTTCCACTGCATTTCCCTGTGCTCTGACCTCTCCTGACAGTGGCAGCCGCCTCGTTTCTTGTTACGGGCTTCATCTGGAGCTGCAGAGGATTGACAGGGAAGAAGTGAGATAGAAGCACGCAGGAGTGTTCCACCTTCCTCAGGGAACTGCCTGCACTGTTAGTTCTGTGCTGAAGTGACTTGTTAATCGCAGAACCAAAGTGGAAGAGTTCACAGTTCTAGTTATTTCATCGTATTTCGAGGATGACTAATTCAAAGAAATGCTTAAAAATACAATTTCTCAGCACATCAGATGGCACATTTGACCTAGAAGAAATTGCACATTTTTTCTTCTGTTTTTGCCTGAAGAGAGATCTTAAGAAAAAGCGACCAGACTGCCTGGCAGGTCCAAACTGTGGCTTCTCATGGTGCCTAGTTGTGTGGGTTTAATGGGACATGACTAATCTGCACGCTGCAGATTCAGTTTTGTTCCAGGATCCTAATGCTTTCCCCTAGCGAAGCAGCCCAGTCCCCCTGAGTGGTGTCATTAAAGCATCTATGTGCATGTTACACCATCACTGCTTAGGACAGGCAGTTCTACAGCTCAGATAGTGATTTTTGGGGTGGACCTGGAAGGACGTCAGACCAGAATTTACCGATGTGTTTGCCCCTTCTTTGGGGATGTTCTTGTTTGGTCTAGAATGGAAAAGCCTCGCATTTGCACAGCCATGGGTCACAGCTGAACAAGCGCCTTCCTATCGTGTGTTTTCTTTCCAGATTCCCAGCTGTGAGGGCGCTGACTCAAGAGGAAGGAAGGAGCTCTCTTGGTATTGTTAAAACTAGCTGAATGTACAGCACCTACCGTGCAGCGGATGCTGCCAGAAACAAACAGTACATCCTAATAAAGATAGTGCTTCAGGTAGGTGAAATGAGGTCTCAGATCGGTACTCTTCACAAGAACTGCTGTGCAATCGTGTTTTCAGATGTGCTGGCGGAGCTGAATAAGCACCTCGGATCCATACATTACTGCCAGTAATAACACTGGCTGCTACGTAAGACCTTTAAACTGTGACTTTATAAAGGAGATCGGTAATGTTGCCCCTGTTTCACAGCTGGAGAAATCAAAGAAAGGGAGGCAAAATGACTTGTACAAATGCCACAACAGGCTTAGTTTGGATGAGAACCAGCCTCCTGACAGCCATGGAAGTAGCTGAGGTCTTGTTCTCTGTCTGGGAAAGATGACTCTGAGTCAATGCTGAGAACAAAACCAAGAGACGCTCCTGAAATGGACAGTCCAGGTCATGATGTTGTAAATAATGGAATGATTAAATTCAAGCTGCTGCTTTTGGCAGCTGCTGTTTCCCAGCGTGGCGAGTTCCTTTCCTGAGCAAAGCTAACCAGGGAAGGCAGGAATGCAGCCAGAGGCAAGGAGCCGATGAACCACTCCAAGTGGAAGCGTTTGAGGCAGTAGAGGTGAGCCTGCATGGGGGATGGAGGTGTCCAGGTAGCAGCTTTGCCACCTCCAAGTGTGCCAGGGAGGTGCTGCCAGGCCCCGCGCGCAGGCTGAGCTGACCGCAGCAAAACCAGCTCCTGCTGCTGGGGGAGCCACAGTGAGCGCAGGGGGCTTTATGGGAGCAACCCTTTCCCCACAGCCCCTTGCACTGCATCCCACTTTTCCAGATCTCCCTTTGGATCCTTTTGCCCAGATCTCCCTTTGGATCCTCTCCCCACGCCTCAAGCTTTTACCCATGTGCTCCCACATCATCCTAGTGCTCTTAGTGCCACATTGATCCTGGGGAGTTTGCTGGGGCTGGTGCTCTGCCTCATGCTGGGCCTGCACTGCCTGGCCTGGGAATGGAGGGAAGGGGAGAGCCAAAGGGTTCAGTTAAAGTGAAGCTGCCCTAGCTTTGCAAATCAAGCTCCAGTCCAGCTAATTTCTTACAGCTTTGCCCGTCAGAGTGGTGAGTACAAGCTGTAGTCAGAGGGCGTTTTGTTCTTTTTTTCTAAATTATTTTTGAAATAATAACTTCTGAGTCTCTTTTTCTAAACTCACAATTTGTCAGACTTGGGTTATTACATTTGTTTTTAAACAGTTCTAGTTCTACCATTTCATGTCAACATAGGCAGTATTTGCGAAGCCCAGAGCAGCAAGCACAGCTTATCCTGCAGGGTATTTCAAGGGCTCGGTAATTTACTGGTTTATGAGGGTGTTAAAAGGCATCATGTTGCATCCTGCAAGGGGTTGGAGGCTGTGCTGTCATTGGAGGGCAGCAGGTATTTCCCCTGAAGCATCTGTCCCTGTGGACAGAGGCCTCAGAAGGATGTTTTCTCCTTGACATGGGTTCCTGGCCTCACCCAGCAGGACAAGTGTTAAATTCCTCTATTTATCACCAAAGCAGTAATACAAATGCTTGTGTTTCGGGACGTTGTGCAGTTCAGGGCCTAGGTACTCGCTTGTTCCTGCTGGCCTGACAAGAGTGGAGAGGAATCGTTCCTGCTCCCCAGAGGCCAGTTTATTCCTCAGCTCCCCATGCGAGGGAGCGTCCTGGCATGGGACAGCTTGTTCTTTAGCACTCTGCATGTTGGCCTGAGCTCATTTTGGTATTGAAAGGCTGTAAAGCTTTTTGGATGCGGTAGCGTGAAGGGCAGTCCCAGGGTTGTTGCTTGGCTTGTGGGCTGGCTCTGTTGGTTGTGAAGAGAGACTGCTGTGCCAGCGAGGTGCTGAGCCCTCTGCAGAGGGTGCAGCTGCTCTCTGGAGCTGCAGAAGGCTGACGATGGGATAAAGCTTGGGCAAAATCAAGTCTCTGCCAAGCACTTGGTGTGCTGGGACCTTCCTGGGTCTTTAGAGCAGTGGCACAAAGGTGTTTTGCTTCCTGGAGCTGCAGTGGGGTCTGTTTTCCTGCAGGACCCTGAAGAGCGAGTCTGTGTGGGTGTTTTGGGAAGTTCCCAAAACTGCTGAGGAGAGTGCGAGCCCGCGTGGCCATGCCCAGGAGGAGGCTTGCTCTTGGCAGAGCCCTGCGAGTGGTGCTGTGCTGCCACCGGCACAGCTGAAACCTTGACAGGAGCATAGGAAGGTGCAAACCCGCAGTGAGGGAACGCAGCCAGCAGACGACGTCAGCACAGGTGCAACTTCAGCCTCTCTTTCAGTACCAGTAAAACAGCTTCAGCACAGCCCTTGGCAAGGGAAGCTGAGAGAGGACCTTGTGATCGTGGCACAGGACTGGGGTTGAACCTAGTGCTGTTAATAGGAAGCCTGAAGCCCCTTCGGAGCTGTGGGCATGTTTGTGGACATCTCTGAGATGCTGAAGGACGGACTAGCCTTGCTGCTGCAGTGTAATTTCCCTGTGAGCGTCTAGTCTGTCCTACTGCCTTTGCAGCCAGGTTTTTATGGTCCTCTCCTGATGCGCAGAACACGTATGGCTCTCTTCTTAGTGCAGCTTTCATGTGTTAGAAGTCTATTACTGTGTTACAGTCTTCAGTTTGGAGGAAAGAATGCTCTCCACCCTAAACACTGTGTGTTGCTTTCATAGGCTCCTCAAATGTCCTTTCCTCCCCTCCTGAGAGTGACAAAGGGGCACCAGATGTGCTGGAGGTTGGCGCTCTTCATGTGTGCTGCCAGAGGCCTGGACTGGTGGCACGAGTCCCAGGAGCTCCAGGGATGCACTCTGTTGTGCCCCAGTTGCGGAATCAGACCTGTCTCCAGCTCCCTCCTGCTTGCGCACCCCTCTGGCTGTGTTAGGTGGGGTCACATTGACATGCCCAGGGTTCGAAGTTGGCAACTGAACCACTTCCAGGATTTGCCCTCCCTTGGGCAGTCTCTTGAGGATGCCTCTCCCATGGGGAGGCAGCATCTTGCAGGGCAGTAACCAGTATGTTCCTCTGCTTAGTGTTTTGTTCTCTCGACTGTAAAGAAAGGCTGTGGGGTTCACGGGGAGTGAACATGATGGCAAGATGATGTCAAAATGATGACAAGAGGAGCCCAAGGCACAAGTCATCCCAGGCAGGATCAAAAGCAGGTGTAGCTTGTACTTTCATTATTCTCCATCATTGCCCCATCAGAGGCAAGCAGGCTGTTCCACTTTGCTTCCCTGAGGAATTTTAATGTTGTGTCTGTTGGAGACTTGCCAGTGGTTGAGTCCTGGGTTGGGATTTAACAGACTTGGATTCAGATCCTTGCTGTGTGACAAAGGCTGTGTATGACCTTGGTCGTGTTATCGCTTCGTGTTGCCTGCTTGCCGGCTGGGGTAATATCACTTCACTCGCAAGAGCACTTGGTTACCGCAGAAAGCACTAAGACACCCTGTCCTTCAGTCACATCCAGACAGAGCAAAAAAATGAGCCAAATCTCATTCCATAAATGCATCTCGTCAGCGGCTTGGGCAGGGCACAGAGTCCTGCTGCAGCATGAGGCTAGTTCTGCTCCCCTCTAGCGATGCCGGAGCGAAGCCAAAGGATGTGGGAAGGAGCTGAGGTGCCAGCAGGAGCTTTTTTGCAGTGCTGCGAGGAGATATGAGCCGCAGGCAGTCCCACAAGGGCTGAGAACTTGCACCCACGTCCTGCCAGCGGCACCTGCCCAGCACATGAGCAGCCACTGCGCTGCTGCTGAGTCTCGGGCTGCATCTCTTCTTTTGGGACAGCAGACATGGTCTGAGGTCCTGCTGTCTGTGGCAGCGACAGTCAGGAGACGTGGCAGAGATTTTGGGTTTGAATTTGCAGCCCTGCAAAGTGTGTCACCCAGCTACCCCCGGCCAGCTGAAGCGCAGCGAAGGAGGAGCCTTGGCAGGGTCCCAGAAAAGCGTCAGTGCTCCTAATAGCAGTTCTGGCAGTCTGGCTCTGCCGCCTTCTCCCTTCGCCTCTTGGTGTCCTCCTTTAAGTAGCGTGTCCCTATGGCCACCCCAGCTGCTGCTGGGGAGGATGATGATGCCTCCAAGGCAGGAGGCTGTCGTTATTGCTTTGCCCTTTGCAAAGGGAGATTGTGACCAGAGAAAGGTTGGGCTTGGAGAGCCCTGCTCTGGAGTTTGCATCTCTGGCACAGCCACTGCCTAATGTTCCAGGACGCAAATGAACACAAACAGGGCTGAAGTGCTGGAGGAGGAGGGGACTGATGACACAACCAGCAAGTCCTATAAGGGCTGCGTACTTTAGGCACCTTAACCTATTCATTTTAGAGGGTGAATGGAGCCCCTTCTCCAACGTGGATGGCCTTGTGGACCTCAACTCCACAGGGAATGGAGGAGCAACAGAGCACGGCTCTCGGAGGAGCCTTGTTCTTCTTTTATTTCTTCAAATGCTGATTGCACAGTTAGATACTAGCTGTGCCCAGTAGTGCAGGGGTAGCATGACTCTGATTTTAGTCATGAGCAATTCTTCTATGGGAGATCTTGATTCTGGTTTATGCTACCTGCTGTCTTTAGGTTTTGCTCCTCACCTGCCTTCTGTATTTTGCAGGCAGTTTGTGCCTGCTGTGTGGTACATAAGCTGTAGCATGGACACAGCATTTTTGGGTCAAGAGCATCATGCCTGCTGCAGGGGAGTCCTCCCCGGGCAGCCTAGTGCCTACTTCAAGCAGTGCTGGTGGACGAGCAGTTTCTGCTGTTGAAATCCTCCCTGCTGGAAATACTTGGCCAAGACTATCTAGAACTTCGACACAACTGCTGGGATTGTTACAAAACTTCCTACCGGGTGCTTGGCTTATGATTAATTAGCTGGGTTTGCAGAGTGCTTTGATGTTCCAGTGCCAGAGTAAGCAATTGCAACTTGGTTGACCTCAGTGGAGTCATCCGACTCACTCCAGCTGAGTAGGAGTTGGCCCACCTAGTGCTACGTAGTATTTGTATTCTGTGAAACGAGAGCCCAGTCATTGATTTAAACCTTTCCAGGGACTGGAGGCTGTTAAGCTGATAAATCTTTCCTCCTTTTCCACACTGCTCTGCCACTCATCTGGGAGTGACCTTCTCACTATCTCTTTTGACTTTGAGCTTGCTGCTGCTCTTGACTCCTCCTCTGAGCCTCTGTCCTGAGTCAGCAGCCTGAGCCCTTGCCCTTCATGGTGGGTTTGGGTTACCAGGACATTTAGAAGCCTTCCTGCTCCATAGATTCTATGATTCTATGATTTCTCCAAACTTTTCTGGCTTTATTTTTTTGCCTGTGCCAGTATCTTGTTGTGCAATCTTCCCCCTGCAGCTCCTGCCAGCTCGCGTGGACAAACTTCTTTCTGTTCCAGATGATTTGGAGCAAGTTCATCACAGAGGAGCGCTGCTCTGCGAAGCAGTTCTGCCTTATGTTCCCCTTGATAGGATTTTGCTACCTCTTGGACTTGCTGGGGTGGGATTCATGGCAGCAGCCAGGACTTGTGCTCTCTTGGCTCAAAAAGAGCTCATAAAGAACATAATTTGCTTAAATGAGGCCTCTTCGTTTAATGTATGTGGGCAGGGGGCACTCAGGCTGCATGTAGTTTTTGTACTTGAGCTTCCAGGTCAGTGAGTTTTTTGTCTCATTTGTATGAGGAGACAGTAGCCCTTGTTCTGGCCAATTCTCCTCCCGCTTCAGCAGCGTGCAAACACACACAGATCCCCCTTTGCACAATAAACTCTTCAGTAAGTCCAACAAATATCATTTGTTCTGCTTCAAGGATTGTTTGTGTGCCCTATTAACCAGCATTAAAACCAAGAGTTTGGAGGTAGTTGCTTATTCAACCATTTTGACTTTTCCATCCATCCTTCCTTATGTGGAAAAAGGGAACGTGGCTGCTTTGAGAGAGCTCTGCCTTTGCGCAGGTGGCCTTTGTAATGTGCAAGATCAGAGCTGCAGGGCTGGGGGAGCCAGGGAGAACCCTGTTCTGGTGCTGGCCTCGGCCTCTGTCCGAGTTCTGCTTGAGCAGCTGAATTTTCATTTCGAATTGTGTGCACTTTTTTTTATTTGTGTGTTTTTGTTTTATTTTACTTAGACTTACTGCTGATTTTCTGAGTTCCGAGTAGTAGCAGGTGACAGTATGTATATTACATAAGAAAATACACTAGTTACCTCTTTTAAAATCGCTAAGAACAGCTGCTACTTCATATGAACCGAAACATCTTTTCTAGAAGAAGTCCCTTGTTTATAATATAATGAAATTCTGATGGTATCCTTAAAACACCCAGAAATGTTTCATCTAGAAAAACAGTTAACATCCCGTTCTGTAGTGAGTAGCAACTCATCTTAATGATTAAAAAATGTGCATAAGTATTTCATTTCTCATATCATGCTAGGGTGAAGTAGTAATGATGCCTATAGAACAAAAACCTTTAAAACATAGACAAGGCTGAAGTTTTGAGATTGAGATCTGTTGGAAACAAGGCTGTTAAATAGCTTTGTGAGGAAGTTTTATCAAAATGAACGATCTTACCAAAGCAAACAAAACAAATCTTCTCTTAGAAGATGCTCTTTTAAGAATTCTTAAGGCTATTTTCTACTAAGTTGTTTCCAGGGGGCTTTTCTGCTGGCTGTGACCCAGCAGGCTCTGCTGCTCGTGTCCCTTTGTGGTCCTTTGGACCTTCCTCAGTAGGGCTTAACCCCAGTCTCCCTCCTTACAGCGGGTGTCAGAGTGAAATGGCTGCAGCCTTCCTTGGACAAGCCCGGGATGCTGCTGCCGTTGGCTCCGTGCCATCCCCTGCTCCTCTTCTCCAAGGTGCAGCCCGACAGGCAGCACCTCCGTGTGCCCAAGCATGCGGGGAGGCCGCGCCGCTCAGGGAGGCCAAGTCTTCATTCCCAGTCTGGCTTCCCTGCGACTTGGCGCGGAGTGGTCTCACTGGTGCAGCTGTTGTAGAGGGTTTGTGGTTGGTTTTTGGGTGCCTCGTGGCTGTCACAAATGCAGACACTGCCAGGAGGCCACACCTTGGGGAACTGCGTTCCAGGGTGCTAAAATCCCACATGGAGATTTAGGAGACTTTATCAGTCTTAAATGAAATCTACGTGGCCCCACTTAGTTAAGAGAAAATGAATTGATACTGTAGGAACTGTTTGGCTCAAGTGAACATGTTTTTTTGAGCAGGACAGAGGTCTTAGATTTGAGGACCCAAGGGAGGCTCTGCCCTTGGCAGCATGTGCTGGGCTGTAGAACGACGGCTGAAAGCCAGTTGGTGAGTAGGAAAGGCCACCCAGAAGGGAAGGAGGCCAGGGCAGAACGGGCTCAAGGGCTTCTGCAGGTGTTGAAGAGCTGCGTCTCGAAAGCTGCCTCAAAGGAGATTGCAGTGAGGCGGGGGTCGATCTCTTCTCCAGAATAATTGCCGATAGGACAAGAGAAATTGGCTTCAAGTTGTGCCAGGGGAGGTTCAGGTTAGATATTAGGAAAAAAATTTCTACATGGAAAGAGTGGTGAAGCCTTGGAACAGGCTGCTCGGGAAGTGGTGGAGTCACCATCACTGGCAGTGTTCAAGAAATGTGTAGATGAGGCACTTAGGGACACGATTTAGCAGGATGGTGTTGAGGGGCTTACAGCTGGACTCGATCTTGAAGGTCTTTTTCAACCATAATGATTCTATTCTATATCCAGAAGCACAAGAGGAGCCTTGAGGAGCAGGAGTGACTGCTGCTGCCAGCTCCAAGCCTCATGCATGCTCGGTGAGCGAGAACCCAAGTTGTGTACGAGCTGCTGCCAGGGAGGACATGAGGAGAGAAGGAACTGAGGGCCAAGGAGGCTGCTGGAGATGGCAGAAGACCATCAACATCAGCACAAACGTGCAGGGGAGCAGCATCAGGGCCAGTGGGATGGCAGGACACTTCCAAGGAGGAGAAGACCCTGCTGCAAGGAGGGAGGTTGAAAACTCAGCTACAGGCGGGTGCTGGAAAGGGCACGTGCGGCTCCGCGGGAACAAGGCCTTTCCACAGGAGTGGGGCTCCAAGGAGGAGCGAGGGCTGCTGAGCTCGGTGGGAGAGCGAGGGCTGAGAGCTGGGTTTGTTCTGTGCGGTGAAACAACGCCGGGGAGAGGGGTGTGATATCTCTCTGTAAACACTTCGTTGCGGAGTAAATACCAGAGAGGAAGAAAAGTTCTTTATAAGAAAGATCAATGCTGGCACAAGGACAAATTGGTGCAAATTTGCTATTAATAAACCTAGCCTGGAAATTAGATTTTCAGCCACTAGAGCAGTGAGATTCTGAAGCAACTCCTGAAAGAGAGGAAGGGAAACCAAGGGAGTCTCACGAGCCTGCAGGAGCAAAAGAGAGTGAATTCAATCTCCCACACTCTCGTGTTTTATGTGCTTTGATGGCATGGGGAACCCAGCCCAAAAATCTAGGCAGAAGTGCAAGTTCTGGGAGTCAAAATCAGCAGTGAGCAGCCAAGTTCAGAGCTGATGGTGCTTCAGGACAGCTGCACTGAGCAGATACCCAACTCTGGCCATGTCCTAGGCTTTAAGGACAGAGATATGAACAAACCGATTAAGGTTAGAGTCTTTTTGCAATGTGTGGTAAAATCAAAACTTGCACAGCATAGGTTGTAGGTCTCCACTCCCAGTTCCCAATTGTTCCTGGTTTCTGCTCCCATCTGCTTCAGAATGAAGCAGAAACCCACACAGTGGCTCTAGCAGCGTGGTTAGGCTCTGTGCCCCTATTTCCATGTTTGTATTTAATGTCATGTTTTGAGAATACCTTTAGTGCTGCTATAAACTTTGCAAAAGAGCCTTTGGCATGAAGTTGTCGAAGGCAGGTGAGCAGAGTTGGCAGAGGAGACGCTTAGGGCCCTTTTTCAAACTGGCCTCTTGGTTTTTGCTTGGAAATGCTGTGCAGTGAGATTTTTGGATTAAGTGAAGCCATTGGTAGAAAGCTTTTTGAAATCAGCCTTGTTAGAACAGATCAATGCTCAGGAACACTCACCTATAGGACAGGCTGAACTGTTCAGGCCAGAGAATGGGAGAAAAAGAGGTGCCTCACCAATAGGTGAGGTGAAACAAAAGCTTCAGTTCTGGCTGGTGACACGCAGAAAGGTGCTCCTGGGCATGGCATTTGTTTGGAACTGGGATAAAGAATGCAGGAAGAAAGCAATAAATTGAAGATGTGTATGGAGAAAAACAGAAACGGAAGCAGGGACAGCAGAACATACAGTGCCTGCAGATTTTTCAGCTTTGGGTGATGCCTGAGCGTGTAGGGCCAGGAGACAATTTATTCCTCATTCCTTCTGGCTGCAGATCTGATGCAGAGCACCAGAAATGTGCGAGAGAGCTGGAGGAAACTCTTGCACACTTGAAGGAAATAAACAAAACAAAAAAAAAACCCACCTGCTTCTCTCAAATTTTGCTACAACATCTATTATGTAGGTCTACCTAGTTTGCATGTTTGTGGATCATTTCTTTTTCTAATAGACTCTACTTGTTTCCCAGCCTGATCCTGACTTGGCAGCAAAGCCAAGCAGAGCACTGGAAAGTTGCCCTTGCTGGATGGAGTCTCTATATTGGAAGTACAAGATGAATATGAAAAAAAAAGCCATTCCCCAGAGGAGGCTCTTCCTGGGGATGTGCAGAGTCAGGTCTTGCTGAAATATCCAGGCTCTCTTGC
This sequence comes from Crypturellus undulatus, assembly GCA_013389825.1. Lineage (NCBI taxonomy): Eukaryota > Metazoa > Chordata > Aves > Tinamiformes > Tinamidae > Crypturellus > Crypturellus undulatus. The sequence continues at coordinate 265,934 of VWPW01003903.1, read as the reverse complement.
CTCCACCCCAGGGCTGAACAGTCCCAGCCCTCCTGCGTGTCCCAGCGTGACTCCTCTTGTCCTTGTGCGCAATCTTGAGCTCTTAGCTTGCTTCTTCCCAGTGTCTTTGGACCACTTCATCTTCTTACGCCAGAGTTTGCTGTCTTACGCACATGCTAATTTGGATTCTTCTTTTGGTGCATGGAAGTGGTGTGGTTAAATACAGGCCTCAGGGCTGTGTGACTTTTCGTTGCAGTTGACCTTGAGAATGTTCTTCCCTGTTTGACCTAACAATTAGAGACAGGAGTGAATCCTGATCGTCTTTGCTACAAATGAAGACAAAAAATTGCTCAAAACCACATTCTAATGTAGCTTGTCTGGAAATCAGAGCAATTACATTTACCTTTCCCAGGAGCATTTTCCAGCATTAGGGAAAAAAAACGTATTTTCGGTCGGAAAAAGTTAAAAGATTGACACGATAAGCAAAGACTGTTTCATCAGCTGTAAATGATACCAAGTGCAAGTGATCTGCATTTGTTAATGGGATAATTTCTTCAGACATTTGCCTGAGCATCGAAGAGATGTTTGGAGAAAGCCTGCCCTACGTGCTGAATAGCTCCAAGTCTTCTCTCCTGGTGAACAGAAGAAACCAATCCAACAATTACAGCCAGTTATAACTAAAATGTATCTCTTCTGGGAACTTCCATAAGTTCTCTTGCAATTTCTGTCAATTTAACATAAGAGATGGTCAAAAAAAAAGCTCTTCCCATTCTTCTTTCTTCCTTTCTTTGCCATTCCGTTCTGCCTTCTTTCCTTCACAGCTTAGGCAAAAGCAAATAAGATGCTCGATAAGAGGTACTGTACTGTTTTAAGTAATTTCCTTTCCAATTGTATTAATGTAAGAAAATTCTATGTAATGAGGAGCTATTATTTTTCATATAGGTTCCAGCAAAGCAGCAACAACGGAGAGCGAGCTCAGTTCAAGTTTGCTTTCCCCTTTTGCTGCTGCTGACTCCGGATGAGGAAGGTGGCCATCTGCATCAATGCGAGTGGAAGTAAATAGCAAATGAAAGGATTCTGAAAGTGTAGTTGGAAATTTGTGGATTTTTGCCTCAGTTTTTAAAACTCACTTCTGTAAGGTATTTGAGCTCAGAACAGTGGCTCCTCAAGAGTCAGCGTATTTCCATAAATCACTTTCAGAATCCCTCTGGGATGGGGATATTCTGTAGCGGCAGCACCCTCAAATAACGGCCGCCTTGGGAAGCGTTTGCTGGGTCTGTCGCCCTGTGTCCTAGCTCATCTTCTGCCTGCTGAGTGTGTGTGCCAGCTGCAGAATCCTCTTTGGCCCGAGTTGCACAACCGTAAAGCCGCTCTAGTGCTTTGGGAGCCTGTGAAACCAAGCAGGGGAGCCAAAGGCCACCTCCAATTTATGACTCCTGATCCCAAAGCCAGCGAGGCTCCTGTTGTGTCGTGCCGGTGCAGCATGTTCACCTGTGCTGAGACGGCTTCCTGCCGCTGCGGAGGAAAGGGTGAAGGACCGAAAGGAACTCTGCCATCAACAGCAAGGCATGAGGAGCCTTGGGCTGCTCCTGCCTGGCACATTTCTGACCCCTCCTGGCCTGGAGCTTGCAGCCTTCCCTGAGAGACAAACCAGCCAGGAGTGATTTATAAATAGCCGTCTTCGTGCTCCCCTCTGGCTTGGTTCAGATTCAAGTGCCCCGAGCCTCTTCTTGAACTACGTCAGTCGTCACTAGCGCTGCAGCATCGTGTGCTGCACTGCTCTGCTAAGAGGCACCTGAGGAGACAAATCGCAGGTGTTTGGGATGTGGAGGGCCACAGTCCGAGGGGTTGAGTCAGCCGCTGCCGTCTCATTTGTGAGGACACAACTGATGGAAAGGGGAGGAGGATGGAATTCATTGCTGGATTAATAAGAAGAGCAAGGCGGGCACCAGGCACCAAGAACTTCTTTGCTGGGAGCATGCAAGAACCCTGGCACAGGCTGCCCAGAGAGGCAGTGGAGGCTCCTTCTCTGGAGGTCTTCAAACCTGCCTGGATGCCACCCTGTGCTGCTGCTCTGGGTGTCCCTGCTGGAGCAGGGGTTGGACTGGGTGGTCTCTAGAGGTCCCTTCCAGCCTCAGCCATTCTGGAATTCTGTAATGTGCCAGGAAGGACAATATCCAGTAAAAGTGAAAGTTTAGCTGCAAAAATCATGGCGTATCACACTGATCTTTGAGGTGCGAGGTGTTTTCCGTATAACGAGCTACTCATGCTTCTCCTTTTAACCACATTTCTTAAGTGCCTCTGCCTTGGCCACGCCAGAGCTGTTGACACCTGTTTGAAACATCCGCAGTAGAACTGTGCAGTCTGGCTTGCGGCACACCCTTGGTCTGCACCCCCAGCCATGTTCTTCCCCCTTAGATCCTGCTGCTTCACCAGGAGGGTGCTGTGACTCAGTGCAGGTTACTCAGGAGCTGCCTGGTGTCTGGCCAGCTGTGATCGGATCTCTGCAGCGAGGCCAGCAGCGTCTCCTGCTCTGCTCCTGCTGGCACTGGCATACAAAATCCTGGCCTGAAGGTTTGGAGGGGGCTGCTGATGTCTTGTCCGTGGGCTTCTTGGTGTCCTTAGCAAGAGGGTCTCCAAAAGCTGCACTGCGATTGCAGCGTGCAGTGCTATGGGCTTGAAGGAGAGCTTGGGCTTTGTTTTTCTTCCCTTTTGGAAGATCCACAAAAACAACCACCAGGTTATTTGCAAAGGCTTCATTCCTCTAGTCCCTGTGGCTCTCCTGCCCTGAGCCTGATCCGTGCTGCAGCTCCATGAGCTCTGTGGAGTATGTAAGTGCCTGGGTCAGTAACAGGGAAGACAGTTGTCCTAAGGCCAGTGACAAAGGACCCTTTCCCTGACTGCGGGGGCTCCTGCGTGCCACGTTGTGCTCGTCCTTGGCGCTGGCATCGTGCAGGGTCCAAGAGCCCAGCGCACGGCTTGCGGTGGCACCTTACTGTCCAAGACAATAAGGGTGTCTTGGAGCAGACATGGAGTAACCTGTCCCCAGTCTCCCTGCCCGAGGAGCGGCCGTAGCGCAAGGGCAGGCCGGCGCTCCTCCGCGCGGTGGCAAGGATGAGGCAACAGAGGAGGGACGGCTTAGCCTCGCGGTGCTTTAATCCACCTTCTGGCCTAGTTTGTTCCCAGGAGCTGTAAGCAGGCAACCGAGGAGTGAGGAAATATGCTAAATACCCACTTTCACTGTTGGAGTTAGTTGTCAAGCTCTTTGAAATGTGAATATATTTCCTTTCCTAGCCTTTCCCCTTCTTTTTAGCTAAGTGGATGTGAAAGCACTGGCTTGCCAAGGTAACTGTATCAGCACAAGGTCATTTTTGTTTTGTCTCTCTATTCTGTGAGTCTCAAAAGGAAAAAAATCAGCCTTTCTCATCTGAAAGATGAGATTTAAATATAGTGTTCACTGGACTAACTCCTTTTATTAAAAGGAGACTCGGGCCAACGCTGAGAGCCTTTGAAAACTAAAATCTTTGGTTTTCATATGTGCAAAGAAGAGATAAGAAATGGAGAAATAACAGTCCTTTAAAATACCAAATGAGAAAATGGTTCTTCGCTGCCGACTTGAAAGCACTTGGTTTGGTTAAAAAGGCCATTCCTCCCAACAGAGATCGTGACCTGGGGGTTTGTTTTGTGCGTCCCTCGCACTGACTTGCCCTCCTCGCTGGCCGGGGTGCAAACGGTGTGCGCTGCTCCCGCCGCGTTGGGGCTGCTGCCGTTTGGGGGGTCCTTGCAGCCCAGCCTTGCAGCACATGGGTGTTCATGGGAGGGCTCACAGGGGAGCTTCATTTTGCCATCTAATAAGAGACACAGGTTGTTTAAAATGCTAATACACTGCAGCGTGGCTTCTTCAATAGCCAGAATTGCATGAAGGACACAGGTATCCAGTTTGCAGGGGGATGAAAACAGGTTCCTCTAAAAGCTTTGGGGAAGGGAAAGTCTCTGGTGAAGAAATTAAGCGTGTGGCCAAGTTGCCACATTTGCTTTGGTAGCAGCAGAGTGGCAAATGAGAGAGTCATTTCTTTCTTTGAACATGAGCACTGGGTTTTAACCAGCAAGCCTGGCTTGCTTAGAAGCGTAGTCCCGGCTTTTAAATGATCTCACAGACATCTGTGATAAAACGAGGGAGCTCTGAGCTTCCTGCCGCCTTGGTGCAATGTAAACCCTCAGCCTCGTGAGCCTGGGCAGGCAGGTTCTTGTGGTCTGCGAGCGAGCAGGGCTGTCGCTTCATACCAAAATTTACATAGTCCTAACTTGGCTTGGTTTGGTGGTGCTTTGTTCTTGGCCATTAAAGGGTTTTCTGAGGTGTAAAATAAGGAACATTGAAATGTCTTTTTTTCCCTGGGAAAGTGTCTCTCTAACATGATGATCAAGCAGAGACATGGATAAAATGCAGCTGCTCCTTCCATTGCTGTATGCGTGTGACTAGGTGTGAAATGAAAATGCAGTGCTTGTTTGAGAATGGGGTTGACATAGAGGCTGTAACTGTCAGGTGGTCCCAGGTAGCTGATAAACAGTGGAGTCTATCCCAGGAGTGAAGGAACCAGCTCTCCAGGCTGCACCCGAGCAGAACAGATAAGTGTGCACCAAGCTGAGGAAATGCTTAGCTTTAGCTTGGCTTTTCAGGATTGGTTAGTGAATACTCCGTAAAGAGTCTTTTTCCTCTTGGAAGTTACACAGTTTGAGTTAAAATGCTTATTTTGTTAAGATAAGTTATTTTAAACAAGTGAAGAGCTGTAGCTATCTCTGCAGAAAGCTGGAAATGCAGCTAGAGCAGAAGTGCTCAACCACATCCCCTAGCTAAGGGCTGTGTCCTGGAGGCTCGCTAAGCTCCCAATAAACTCACGTTGCCTCATTTTCTTCCCTGACTTGTCCTTGCTGAGCACGTGGGTAAGTAGGAGACTGCAGCACATCTCCTGGGGATGCCAGCAGCCCTTCAAGCCTTACGGAGTGACTGCACTGTGAATCAGGCCCAAACTGCTCATATTGATATTGCAGGCAACGTGCCAACCAGCTAACCTGACCCAGACAGTGGTTGCAGGCTAAACCCAAGCTGTTCTCAGAGCTTCAGAGGTGAGAGTCGCTGGGTTTTGTTAAGAATTTGGAACAGACAACTCACTTGTTCTGCCTTAGACAAGAGAGTTTAAGTGAGAACCAAATGACAGACTGTTTCTCATGGTGTTTTTGTTGTGTAGATGAATGTTTCCAGGAGATGAGGTTAGCTCTGAGTCGAGACCGATTGCTTTTGATCATATGTAGCTAGAAGAACATATACCTTCCCTTAAGGATGCCAGTGTTGTCCCAGTTACCCAGCCCCAACCACCTTGCTGCAAATTATTGTATATGGGGCTCTAGACTGAAGTCAGCCTGAGGCTGAAGCCAGCACAAAATAAGAGCTGGTTATTAAGCAGTGCGTCACGGAGAGAACATGTGGCAAGAGTTTCTCAGAACTCATATTGGCTTAAGTGGTATCAAAGAGGAATTCAGCCTGTGGCTGCAACCTGTGCCAGGGGGTTCCAGCCTTGCACTGCTCCAACGCACGGGCAGCGGCAGCAGTAGCTGCGGATTAGGAAGAAGCCAGCGCTATCAGTACTGGAGTCAGGGACATGTCATGGTCACTAGAAATGCCCTGTGCTATGGCACAGATGTGTGCCTCTTGTCTCCCCTTTGTACCCTATGCTCATGCCTTTCCTAAACTTAAGCTAGACCCACCTATCACATCCATCCCCAGCAGGATGGCCTGCCCCAAGTCAAGTTGCACTGTTTCAGTGATCCAACTCCATCTCCATCAGCTCTGTGCTCAGAGAGGTGTTTGCATCTGACCTGGGCGATTCCTCCTTCCGTGATCCCATTGCAAAACTTTGGGAACTGCTGCAACATCTTCATAAACAATCTCTTTGCTTAGGGAAAGTATTTCTTTCCCTGCTCCAGACAGATCCAGCTCAGAGAAGTTCTCTAAGGAAACCTCCAGGATAACTCTGGAGAGGAGCACGATGGGTTTTATCACATCCCTGAAGGCAAGTTTGATGTCAGGAGGCTACTCCTGAAGGCAAGTTTGATGTCAGGAGGCTACTCCATTGCTGAGAGACACTGAGTGCCCAAAATGTATTCCTTGTGAACAGCATTCATTTAGCAGTGAGCTAAATGTATTGATGTAATTTCCAAACACTCTTGATTTACATGAAATGTCATTTGTATATAGAAAAAAAACAGTGGTGTGTGAAAAATCTTCAGAACAAGTCAGACCACATAACTCTCTTCTGATTTTCTAGAGCCACTTTATTAACAGCTCGAGTGGAACTATGCAGATGAGCTGACTGTAGCATGGGACTGAAATAAAAATAGTGGAAGGGGTCAAAAGCAAAGGTGCTAATGGCTTTTTCAGCTTGCTCATATTCAGCCAAGTTAAAAACCATAAGAGTGAAGGCAGCTTTAGAGAACACGGTGGAGGAGTGAGTTACTTTTGGAAAAGCACAAAAGAATTATGGAAAATTGAGCAGGAAAGGATATCCAGAATCCTGCAGTCCCTCTCTTGTGTCCCAGGACCATTTCTTTACAGGTAATAATCCTTGTCTGGCCTCCCCAAGCCTCCAGGGTGCAGCAGTCAAGGGTCCAGGACGTTAGAGTGAAGAACCATGTGCTGCAAAGAAGGCAGACAAAACACCTGCGACTTCAAAATACCACAGCATGACCGTATTTTTCCATGTTTTGTGGTAAAGTAAGTCTCATTTTATCTTAATAGACCTCCTGGTGGAATATGATACTTTTAAGAGCCTTAAAGATAGAATAATGGAAAGTTCTCTCTGTTTTTTAAGCTTGCCTTTGAAAATGAAGCCAGCTAAGCTAGAGGTAAGTGGTGCTCATGTGAAATAAGAGGCTAAAAGGTCTCACAAAAGAAAGCCTGAATCGGAGCACTGCTAGGAAGGCAGCTGAGAAAGCCCGCGGGGCCTGTGTGCTCTGGGACATACTCTCAAGGGAGTGGATGCCCGGAGCCTCCATGGGAAGCGTCGGCATGACCTGTGTGGAGGTCCTATTTAACTAAATGTCCTATTTAACTAAATCATGTCCTAAATCTATAAAACTTCACTTTTGAGTCTGAAGCCTCTCCTTGGGACCTGGGCATACTCTGTGTTCCTTGCTGTACTCTTCAGGGTTTTCCTTTGGGACTTCTTATGCATGAGCTATGAAACAGGTGAGCAAAGGCTGGGGAAAGCAGGAGAGTCCCAGCACAAGGCAAGCCCTCAGGAGAACCTTTTCCTCATTTCTACATAGTGGATTTCCTTGATTTTTCTTTCTTTTAAAGTCTGGAACACTGTCAAGTGTGGATAAGGAATTGGCTGGATTGGAGCACAAATCCCACTCAGCATTTCTTAAGTTGCCCTGATTTTTGTGGTTAGTTCTGAACACAGCAAGCACCTGGACTTCTTTAGGATCAAACCACTAATTTGTCCAAGGAGATTACAAAAATAGTCTCTCTCTCTCTTTCTACCTCTTTCCATCTTTTTCCAAGACCAGAAAATACGGTTCTTAAACCTGAGGATGAAGAATAAAATGAGTATGAAGAACAAGGTTTCCAGGAACAGCTTCTGCCTCTAAAGAATTGGCCTTGGGAAGAGGTGCAGTCTGTATCAGCTCGGGTGGGAGCCAGAAGTGGAAGATGGAAGAAGAGTCATTGCTGGAGGAATGAGGGATTGGGTGGTTTCACCTGAACACCCAGAAGTGAGGGTGCATATCAAGGCTGATATAGCACAGGGGTGCCCGATGACTAGAAGGAAGGCAGAAGAGCATGAAGATGCCTCGCACTTGGTGTCTGAGAACAGCTTTTGCTTTCCTGAAATAGCAGCTGGATGCTCTTACCTTGCCCCTCTCTGTTATTTTCTAGGCTGAACATTTTTTCTTCCCAAAACAGGTGCTAGAAGAAAGGGAGCCCTTTTGCTAGGATGCAGCTGCGAGCCCAGCAACCAGCCCAAGCTGAGGGAGGATCCTCTGCAAGCCAAGGCAGCCGAAACATTCCCGCCCACCAGCAGGAACAGCGCTAATCCCTGCTCCCAGGTGGGCTCCGAGCGGCTGTTGTACAACCCGAGTGGGGAGTCTGCAGCTAGAGAGGGTGAGTGTGTGGTGGTTATGCAGGTCAGCAGGGCCAAAACTTCTGCTCTGGGTGACTCTGAAGCCTCTGGATGGTGGCTTTGGAGCCCGATGCACCTGGGTGCAAAGGATTAGAGAGCTCAGTCGGAATCTGGCGGTAGCTGCGTGGTCAGGACCTCTTTAAAGATACTATAAACCAAGCAGAAGACTTCCCCGAGGAGAGTAGCATTACGTATAGTTTACCCAAAGACAAAGGACCTTTTGAGTTAAACTGAGGAATGCTTTCTAGAAAAAAAAACACAGTATTTAAGTTGGATGTTCTTTAAGAGCAGTGTATTACATGGCAAAGAAAGAGCTGTGATCCCACCCTTGGGAAGGAGGCGAGCCCATAAACACTGGTCATTGCTCAGCGGTGCAGACAGGGTTAGGAGCTAAAAAAAATAAAAGCCGTGTGCAAGGGGAGGGAGAAGGGGGAGCAGTTAATATAAATTAGAAATGAAGTGCAGAAAAGTGGAAATAAAAAGGAAATGTAAAATTATCCTTGGCTGCTATCTTCAAGGATGATGAGGAGTTTCAGCCTGCTGTTTGAAATGAAACCATGTAGTAGAGGGCCTCTTTGAAATGAAAATGGTGTAATTGTTAATGATGAAACTAAGTATTTCTTCTCTGTCTTTGGATCACAGCAGAATAATATACTTGAATGCTAGGAAGGTAATGAAGTAATTTCTAAATTATTAGACCACAGGGGAAAAATTATATTATAAAGCACTCTCAAGGAACAAGCATTTCAGATAACTCGGGGCCCTGGAGCAGGTAGGTGGTCCCTGGGTGGTGATTTTTAATGCAGAGGAAATGCAGGATGCTGGATTTTTGGCTGGGGTTCCAACATGCCAAAAGGGGAAGTGGATCATTCAGGCAAAACCATAATAGGGAGAGTTGAGAGCGAAAAACTTCCGCTCCCAGTTCCTTCTTTCTCCGAGGCCTTAGCGACCAGCCCGGGCCTCCCTCTCCCACAGCTGGAGCAGAGATGCTTTCCTTGGACACTCCTTCTAGCAAATGCCCGTACTTGGGAATATCAGCAAGGTTTTGGTGGCTTTGGGCTAATGCAGAGGTTAGGTCTGCTGGTTTTTGTACTCTAAGGCTTTGTGCAGTTTGTACCTGGTGTTATTAGGTGCTCTGTGCCACGAGTAAGGCTCTCAGCCTATTCTTTTTTTTCCTAATGTTAAGCTGGCCCCTCCAATGATGTGAAAGCAGTATTAATTATTAGGCTAATGGAAGAAATTGAGTTAGAAATTGAGTTATTAATATTAATGGCAGCTTAAACACTGCACGCTCAGTCTGGTGAACTTCGTGGGCAAAGATCTGCACCACACGAGCACGCTTCCCAGTGCAGTTCTGCCTAATGAATTCCAAATAACAGGAGCAAAGAGCGAGGGGTTTTAGACTTTGCTTCCCTCTGTGGTGTTCAAGTAAGAGACGGGCAGGTCCCCAAAGCCTTCTAGGAAAGCTTGGTTTGGAAAACCAAAGCCCATGAAGGGGACCTGCCCTGACTTACTGTGGAAACGTGCAACAGAAAAAATGTTTTTTTTTTTTTATTTAATTCTTCTATTCAACTCCCCCCAAAACACCAGCAAAATAGATTAAAAGAAGAGGACAGAAACAAGGGTTCTGGTGTATGTGGTCAGGCTTAATGCTTGAGACTTGCACGAGCCCCGTGGCATGTTCCTGCCGCCTCTGTTCTCGCTGGGAAGCACCGCAGCGCCTCGTCCCTGCCCGACCGAGGTGTGTTGCAGCGTGCGCTCTGGATCTGTCTTTCAGTCGCTCCTTTCTGGGTCTGTTGCTGTTTCCCCAAGTCACCGACAGTAGCAGACAACAGTCTGCGCAGTGTGACCTCAGAGCCATCATCTTCATCAGACTGGGGCTCAAAGGGCCTCTTCTTTAACAGTGATTTACAGCCCTAAGAGGTGTCTTCGCTCAGGACAGGGGCTGGCGCTTGGGAAGGGGCTCCTGCAGGCTCTGGTCTCGGTGAAGCCACGTTGCAGCGGTACATTCAGCTAACCAGAATGTGTGCTTGCCATTTAAACCCCTGGTGGTTTCCTTCTGCTGCCGTGGAGCTGGCTACTACATACTCCTTTCTTTTAATTTGAGCCCTCTGCAGTTCTGGGAAAAGGTCCTTGATTAAGTACTGAGAAACCAGTCTATTTGCAGGGCTCATTTTGTTGCTTCAGTTATGTTACTGTATGCTAAATATAGGAAGGCACCAGGCAAATCCCAGCTCCCAGGCTGAACAGGGTGTTCAAGAGCACTGTTCAAATTTAAATTCGGCAGCTTTGGCCTGTGTTTAATTAGAGCTAATGAAACGAATTCTCACGGGGTGTAAATCAGCACATGGTGCTGATTTATGCGCAGAGCAGCTGGATCCTCACAGTCCCTTTTACCCGTCTAAAAAAATCCCTAGTGCCCCCCCGCTGACTTCTTTCTAATGAAGGTAGCGAAGATAAATGATGTGTCGTGCTGGGGGAGCTCAGAAATCTGTGAGGGCCAGCAGGGTGCTTAAATCCCTTAGCCAGTGTCTGAACCTTGAGATCAGCAAGTGGAAACGTTATGCAACTTGAGAGCCAGCCTCGCAGTTTGCTGCTGCTCCTGCTTGTCTTCCTATGCGACTCCCTGCTTATGTTTTTTTTTAGCCTTGAAGTGCATGGAAGATGACAGTAAAGCCATCTCGTCTCCTAACTGTGGCACAGCAGGAACTTTGCAGCATCCCGTGTCCCCATGCAGATTAACACTCCCCTTGCAGCAGCTAAAAAGCAAGCCCCCTGGCTGAGCCCGCAGTGTTTTGAGCACGTGGACCCCTTGGGGTAGGTGCGAGACTGACTACGCTGGAGGCAGCAGCCTTATCGGCCAAGCAGCTCCAGGCTATCGCAGGGAGCAGCTTCCTGCGACGCCCCGTGGCAGCAGCCCCAGCTCCGTGGCCGGTTCCTAGGCCGAGACGCCACGCGGCCCATTCATTCTTGGGCCGTGGGGTCATCGGGTGCTGCCGGCCTCTCAAGGCCAACTTATGGGGAAACATAAACTGGGGATCATTCCTATTTCCCATTTTTTGTGCCTCTAGTCTCTCCTCACGTTCCTTGCAGCTGGTCATGGTGCTCGTTCCCGTGTGGAGAGCTGCGCCTACCAGCCAGATCCCTGTCACCTCTTAGGAAGCTGTTTTGCCTCCGCAGCAGACAGGCGGGCTGGGAGAGGTCTGCAGCGCCAAGCGTCTCCTGGAATTCGTCTTGCCGAAAGATAAAGTAGCCAAAAATAGTTTCCGTGAACTGGGCGCTGCTGCAGCTTTCTCTGTTTATCTGCCGGAAAACGTTAGGAGTACAGTAGGTCATGCACCGAGCGGAGCACAACCACGCAGCGGCTCCCTGGGGCGAGCTGCTTAGTTAGTCGATTAACTTCACCTCTCGCTGCGTGAGCGGGGCCTGCAGTTTTTTGCGCTGCTGCCGTGTTTATTTGATAAACGAGGCGGGGGGAACAGTACTGCTTCACCCTGAGGAATTAGAGATGCTGGAGAGCAGCTTTGGGGGAAGGGAGGCGGGTTTGCAGAGCGCTGCCAGAGCCTTATTTTTTCCTGCCTTCCAAGAACAGGGCTGTGTTCCATCCCGCCGCCCCCTCAGCTGGTGCTGGGAAGAGCAGCTGAGTTTAGCTCACTGTTCCTGGAAGTCACCGAGACACCGAGCGTTGAGAAACCAGCATGCTCCGGCGCAGGCTCTGCCTCAGTGGAAAAGATGAGCTGATCTTCATCCTTGGCGCTCGCGAGCCCGGATTAACCCGCGCTGCCCCGTGCTCATTTAAGAAGACACAAAGGCCTCGTTCATCCGAGTCAGGCACCTGGCAGACGCTCAGAAAGGCCCTGTGGCACCCCGGGCACTGCGTATCCCTCCTGGAACTCCATTCCAACAGATGTAGGCCCAGGCTGCCTTTTATTTTTTAAATCTTGCCTGGCAAAACTGCAGCACTGGCCAGTGTTCGAGCAGTCAGACTGCTCCAGGGGCAGCCCTTCTCCAGACCCAGGCCTGCTGCTTCCATAGGGAAAGCTATGGATAGCAAAGAGGAGTTTGTAGTTTGTCAACTGGGGCATTTGGATTCTCTTTCTTGCTATGGGATTAGGGGTAAACGCTGCTCTCTGGTGCCTCAGTTTCCCCAGGCTGTGGTATAGGACATCACAGTGCTGTGCTTCACTTGGGGACAGGGAGAGTTTATCGAAGCCTTAGGGGTCCCCAAGCACAGAGATATGTGGAAATGGAAACTATAACCAGCCACTGGGCGCCCACGGGCTTGTTTGGCTCTTCTGGGAGCTGCTCAAAGCTGTAATTCTGCAGCTGAGACTGTCACAGCCACCCCCATGGCCACCCCCATGCCAGTTGCACATTTTTCTGAGGCCGGTGGCTATGATGAATCTGATGAGATGCAGAAAACAGCTTAAGGTGCCCAGAATAGAATAGCTGTGGGCATTTCTAATACTATTTCCATGGCTGCGGTTAGGCAAAACAAGCATTTTCTCTTTCCGTGTTTCTGGCTTTCCTTACGCAGGAGAAGACAGCCCCTTTCCTTCCCCTGCATGCCTAAAATTGCTTTAAATGTCACACTTGATGCAGGCTGTTAGCTGGGCTTGCGTCAGCCTGGAGGCTCTGCTTTCCCCGTCCAGCTCCACGGCTCTGGTTCCTCCGTGCTTTCATGCAGGAAAACGAGTAATCCCAAAGGGAAGGAGAGCACAGGCGTCTGGCAGAGCGGGCACCTGCAGAAGGAAATTCCGAAGGGGGTTACCTGGCATGTCAAAGCCACCATTTTCCTTGGCATTGGTATTGCATGTGCTGAGGTGACTGCGCTGTGCTTGTGTGCAGCTCACGGAAGTGACCAGTTCTCTTGGCACTGGGGTTATAAGCTTGTGCTCTGCCTCATCCCATTGCTGAAAGGGCTCTTTCCATTCCTTAATTTTAATATTGAACTTTCAGCAACCTGCAGAGCTGCCCACGAGAGGCAGAGGAGAGGCCGTGCACTGTGAATCCTGGTTGGGAGCAGGCCAGACAGTCCTGTCTCTCCTCCACCACCCACCACGGTTTGGGCACTTGCCCAGGTCAGCAGCACCAGGGAGGGTCTTCCTCCCCAAGGCTGTGTTTGGGGAAGGCTATTGGGGAAGCTTGATTGTCCCATGATACAAGTGTGAGCCTGGTGGTTTCTGCTCCGTGACCTTGCAGGAACGTGCTCGGGTTGTCCCCTGTTGCTGCTTAACGGGCTGTGACTGCGGAGGAGGGCAGCGTGCGGTCTCACGGAGCCCGCGAGAACAATCGCGGAATCGGGCAGTGCTTTCCAGGAAATGCCTTTTCTAGCAGTGCTGAGTTTTTGTGGGTGAGAACTGAGAATTTCTCTCCCCTTGGGGTTTTTAGGGGCTTCTGATACAAAACTTCCCCTTCAGTTAGGAGAAGTCCTGGGGGCAGGTGCTGGCTCCGCAGCCCACAGTGGTTCTGCGAAGCAGAGCTCCTCGTCCCCAGCGTGAGAGCCTGGGGGTGCTGGCTCATATGAGCTGTGACATTTGTCCTAGAAATACCAGGCACTGAACTTAAGAGCACTCGTTAGTGTTTCCATTGCCGCAGTGCTTAGCGTGGCGGCTGGGGCGCGGTTGCTGTGTCTGCTGCCCGGCAGCCCGTAGCCACAAGGCTCTCGAGGTGTCGGCAAGGCGAGCGGGGGCGAAGCACAAGCAGTGCCACGTGGCTTCTCCAAGGCTAGCAAGAAAGTCAGGGCAGCAGTGATAGACCCCAGGTCTCCCACGTGTTGGCCAGCATCTTCACTGGCCCCGCTTGGGTGGAAAAGTCTTCAGAACGTGCTGATTTGGTTGCTTCTGGCTCTTGCCTCAAAGAGAAGTAACAACAAAACTGCCTCAGAATGCTGGTTTTTGCACAGTGGGCACACTCGGGACTCCGTAACTGTGCTTGAAAAGCACTTTAGACTTAGAAGCCCTGCTCATGACCCCAGGGCTTTCCACCATGCGAGGGCCAAGGACCAGTCGGCTCCCTGACCACAGCCCTTGTCCGCACTGCGCGCGCTGCCGTTTGTGGAGAGGGGACAAGGGTGATCCTGTCTGCCTGCAGCAGAGCAATAGTGCGTCAGGCTTCGTGACCCTGCTTTGGAGCTGCAGGTGGTGTTTGGGGCAGCCCGTTCGCAGCTGAACGGAGCCCTAGAAATGCAGGCTGCTCCTCGGGGGGCCTGCCAAGAGCACAAAAGGGACGGTGGCCTCTTCCCCCGCTTCTCCTTCGCTCTGTGGCGCTGCAGCCCAGGGACATTTTGTTGTCGCTGTACCTTCCTCGCTGCTCCCAAGCCACCCACCCCACACTTCTGCCTCTGCCAATCGTCTGCACATTTGCGCTTCTCCTCCATCTCAAACCCCCTCTCCTAGATCCCCGCCTTTGCTCTCCAGCCGCTTCCTTTGCGGCTCTGCAGCCCCCGTGTCCCCCCACACACAAGCAAATAGACTAAACACGAGGCTTCTGCCAGCTCCTCGCGATGCGCTCAGCAAAGCCGACACTTCGATAGCTCCCCGTTCCTCCGGCAGTGCAGGCAGGGAGCCCAGCATCCCTCCTCCCACGCGCTGAGCTCACGGCGAGCCGTCACAGTTTATTCTGAGAAATCAGCTAATGTACAGTACTCGGCAGCGGCACCCCTCCCCTGGGAGGATCAGCAGAATTAGGATGTTCGGCGAGCTATCTCGGGGATTACACCATCTTATCACCTCGGCCAGGGCGCCGGGGCGCGAGGCGAGCGCCCCAGCCTCTGAGTCACGCTTCCCCCGCTCCACTTCCCTCCCTGACTCACTTCCTCAGGCACCTCAGGCGCTCTTCCGTGTGGCCGAGACGCCCTCTGCACTGCCTTGGAGAGGGGGGCAGCCCCACCAGGGTGCTCCTCGCAGAGTTATGTGGATGGGGGCCTCTGTGGGTGGCGTTTGTAGGATTTTTTGAGGAGGAAACACCCCTTCGTGCCACTACATGTAGGAGCGATGAGGGTCTGGGGAGGGAGAGGGAGGCCTCTCCTGAGGCAGCCGCCTGCCTCCTTGGAGGGCAGCCTGCAGGGGCGGGCAGGGGCTTGCAGGGGCTCGAGGCAGGAGAGACAGGAGCTGGGGCTGCACTAGCTCCCTGCCCTGGCAGCCAGGCTGGTTGCTGGAGGTCGGGCAATGGTCGCGGTCTCCAGACATGGTTTTGCTCTGCTTCAGGCTCTTTAGGAAGCTGGTGCTGGCCCAAAGCAGCCACCCCAAGGCCTGAGTGCTTGGAGCAAGCCTCATGGTGCCCTGCTTGGGCAGTGTGGGAGGGGAGAGATGAGTTACTGGAATCACTGTCTCTCCAGTACCTGGGAATCTCCTTGCCATGGCCTGGGTGGCATGGGCTAAGCGCAAGCAGCTGGTTATCCCCAAAGCACGACTTTACCTTTAGCGAAGGGACCTGCACGAGGCCAGAGAGGTCACGTTTGTCTCAGCAGTGACTTGCAAACTGGCAGGGCAAGGAGAGAGGCCAGAGGCCCGTTGGGCACCACGTTGCCACCAGAGCAGTTCTCGAGCCCACTACCCCTGCCTCAACCCCTGCACACCGGTGATAGAGACTCAGTTAGCGTCTCTCTCCCTGCTGTAAGAGAACTAGTGAAAAAAATACCTGTCTTTCCATTCTCTTCAGCATGACTTCCTGGAGTACACTGGAAGTTGCTTAGAAGAGGGTAGATGTGGCACCCTGTTCTCTTGCTATGTATGTGCTCGTAGTCTGGCGGAAGGACATGGGAGGGAAGTAGGCTCTGCTCGGGATTCCTTCCTCCCATCCAGGATTGCTTCTTGCATGAGGTTTTACTCACGCTCGTTGGTTAATAACTTGGCTGAGGGTAGGAGGACCTCTGGAGTGGCCTAAGCTGCAGGTCAGGTACGCTGCTGTCCAAAGGAGGGATGCCCAATGTGGTCACACTGTAGCAAGCATGTGAGGAAGCTGTTACCCGCACTGGGAAGTTCATAAGAGCTGGTGGCTGTGCCAGTATTTAGGAGTACATATGACTGCGCTAATTCATATCTTCTTGATGTCTCTTCATTTCTCTGCAATCTGGCCTTTAAAAACAAAAGGTATAGGTTATAATAGAGAGAGTTTAAATTTTATATTAGGAATGGAATAACCTTACTGTGACTGCTCTACCTTCCTCTTAAAAATCCTCTTCAACAGGAGAAGGCTGAGCTAATGCAGCTAGTTCTACTGCAGGCCCCTCCTGCCCCAGTATTGCCCAGCACAGTCTTGTTTTGGGACTAGCAATCAGGTGGAATTGAAGGACAAGGAATGGCTTGTATGGCCCAAGTCATCGTGGCCAACAGAGGAGGGTCTTCGGTCAGCTTTGAGAACAACCAGCTGGTCTCTAGTTGTCTTGGGTTTGGAGAGGATTTGGAAGCACCACCTAGTCTTAGTTTTCCTCCTTGCTGATGTTCCTGGGTTCTATCCTGGAATGCCTGGAAGTTCAGACCTCGGGTAAAAGGGTGAGCATCCTTTCCTAATATATCTGGCAGCTAGAGAGGTAATTTTACACTGTCATGCGCATCTGGAAAGAGAGTGCTTGCTTGGCAGATCTTGCAGTCTAAATAATGCAAGATAAAACCACAGGAGATAACACACAGGGCTCGAATTGAAGGCGAGGTTAGCAGAGGCACAATTTCGCTGTAAAGCATTTAGATCCTTTCTTTCCACTGGAAAGGCCGAAATTCCTAGCGATAGGAGAGTCCTTTTCCTCGGAGGCGCGCGGCGAGATCGCTGATGCGAGGAGCTGCTTCACTCCCTCCGGCCGCTCGACCTGCCGAAGGGGAAGGTCTGCGCAGCAAAGGAGGCAGCTTTGACGTCAAGGCCCGGGCCCGTTGCCCTGACACCGGGAGGAGGAGCGCAGCGAGGAATCCACAGCTAACAGGCTCTGCACTGGAGTGCACTTTGGCAAAGGGACAGCTACTGGCCCTTCTTTCCAGGAATAACATTGTTTATTTCCATCTCCCTCCCTCTGGCTAAAGTTACCCGGCTCGGGTTTCACTTCACCTGTCCCTACCATAAAGTCATTGGAGCCCAGGCAAAATCTGCCCCACAGGCTCCTTCCCCGCACCCTCTGCATCTCCCCCTAACCCTGCATTTCTCTCACCTCTTTGCTGTGTTTCGATGTGTTGGTGACTGCAACTTTCTCTCATTTAAGCTTTAACTGGGATGGTTTAATAAATAAATACATGGATGGTTTGTTATGTTGATATGTGACGTGCATGCATATAGGTGCCAGTATATATACTACATGGGTATGTATGGGTCGTGCTTGCCTAGTAAGGAGGAATGGTTGTGTGTATGTATGTAGACAGCATTCCCTATGCTAAAGGCATGTGGAGATTGCTGGTTTTCACAAAAGGCCCTGCCCTGTGGACAGGAGTTTTGTTCTGGGAAGTTGAAGGTGTTGCAATGCAGTGCAGCAAGGAGCTGGAGTTCAGGGGATTTGTTGCACAGTTTGGCTGGTCCTGGCTTTGCAAAAAGTCACTATTTTTATATCAGTTTTGGGTTGTCAGCCGCTCTTGCCAGCGCTTTAGTAACTGTTGAGACAAGGACCAAACCTTCATGTTCAATTTTCTTCATCTTTCCTAGCTCCACAGTTCAGGATAGGGCATATCTGTTCCCCATACAGTTAATCCATGCAGTGTTTGGAGTCCCTAAAATAGTCACCATACTTAAATTACCAAATAAACACAGGTAGATTTTATATGAGGAGTTGCAAATCCCCTATTGAAGATTGCTTGATCTGCATCAGAGACTTGGTCAGAAATGTTTTTGTGAGGGAGATTTTGTACCTTCTTTGGTAGATCTTCAAAGTGTCCTCCAGCCGGTGCCAAGCACTGGGGATGTCACATTTTCCTGCCCTTATCCCCAGAGTGAAACTTTGTTTTACTGGATAAACATGTCTCCCTCTTTTTAAGTACACATATAGACTAGGTTGATAGGAGTGTTATATCTGGCAAGGTGAAGGGATCTGCGTACGGTTTAAAAGCCTAGTTACTTCAGCTATTAATTCATCTCTGTTCCAAACATTTTTGGATATGTGATGAATATTCCTTGTAGATCCTTCCTGACATTTTCTTGCTGTAAGAAATAACCAATTCTCTCTTGTTTGGGTGTTACAGATTGCTGCTCCCATGTCTGTGTGATTGAAGACCAGAGAGCAGCTTTGGAGAGTTTTATTGAATAAATCAAACGTAAGTTTGTTCTGAATTCTTGTGTGGTGGGGGGCAGTTTCTTCTTCTTTCCATCCCATAAAGTTGTGTGTTAAGCTCGTGGAGGTTACACATGCCAGAAAAAGTTTAAATTGGGAGTTCAGCAGCTCCTCAATAGGCAGATTTAAAAGAATTTGTTTTCCTAATTCCTTATACAAGCCTATTGCTTTTCTGACATGCCCTTGAGCATCTGCCCATTTTCAAGAGTGGTTCAGAGCTGTCTCCCCTTCTCCCTGCACACCCCTTATCTGAGTTCTTCACTGTCTGTGTGTTGTAAGAGCTACTTTATGTGTCATGCTACACAGCAGCCAGATCTGCAGAGCAGTAAAAAGCTCCTTTTTGAAAAATGAGTTTCCTGCTACAATCTCCTGAGGCTGCTGCATGATGGGTGGTTGGCACAAAAGTGATTTTGCTCTTCTCTGATTTCCTGGAAGAGCCTGGCTCCTGCCTAAAGTCACCATGGGGAAGAAGAAGGGAGGGGACTGTCATGCTGATGGCAAATGGGTGCTAACTGAGAAGAAAGAGTTCTTGAATTTAATTTAATTTAATTTCCCTAGCTTCCCTAAGAAGGGGAGGAAAATAAATGCAGCGCTCCAACACTGTGCTGCTCCAGCTGCCTTCTCAGAGAAGCACTGGCTCAACATTTCCATGTTGTCTTACCGCACCCTCATACAGCAGCCTGAGTTTCTCCTTCCTTTTCTTACTGTGTTTTCCATTGGGATATGCGGCATTGTTGCTTGGAGATTTTGTTACTCCCTCTAAACCACCCTGTTGGGATAGAAGTAGGAGGGCAAGGTGGGGCACTTGGAGACACAAGACAGAACTTGAAAGGTGAACTCATCTTCCTGTTGGGTGTATACGATAAACTGATTGCCAGTAAAGTAATTAGCTGTGACACTGTCATCATTAAGCATTGATAAAATTCCCTTGGCTCAGGGGGCTGTCAAGGTTTTCTGCCCACACCTTGTCCTAGAAATCCCACTGGTGGATGTAGATCGTTGCAGTAGAGGGGAACTGGCACGAGAGATCCCGTTGCTGCCCGGTGTTGGTAGTTGGAGCTCAGGTTGGAGACTTGCAAATGCAGAATTTCAGAGTGTCCATCAAGGCAAAGTCTTTGAGAAATGGCTTTGTGTTTTGTGCTAACCGGGCAGAAATACTTCCTAACAATGTGCAGAATTTCGTGCTGAGATGAGCCTGACGCGCAGTTGGTTTGCTGGAAAAAGACAGCTGGGACTTAGCGGTGGCTAAAGAAGCTAACTGAAAAATGGCCAGCATCTGTTCAGGTAGATTCTAGTTTGTTTTCAGGGTTAAATCTCAAACTTTGAAGAAGAGAACCCAAGAGAAATGCAAGAAGGAATAGGGAAAAGCAAAAAGGGGAATAATGCTGGCTGTTTGCTCACTGGAATTTAGTATCTAACTATGTATTTGTTTCGGGGCCCAGAGAAAACAGGGGCAAAGAGTGGGGGAAGTAAAGCTGAGGGAAGCCCCTTGTGGAAAACACTTGAGTTTGGAAGGGTAGGTCTGACAAAGGGTTTGAGAAGCTGAGGAAATCTGTGGAGTCTGGAAATGAATGAAAAGCTACTTTCTTAAAAAACAAAGGAAAAAAGTATGAATTAAAGGAAGTGAAAATGAGGAAATGGGCAATTAAAAAAGAAAGACAATGAGTGGAATAAATAAACCAGGGAAAAATAAAGCAATGCAAGTGTGAATTAGTATGTTTTTTACATTTTGTTCTGTATTTTATTGCATTCCCAAGGCACCAACTCATGTCAGACTGTTTCCTCTCTTTGGTGCTTTATGCTGCACAGGACCTTTTTTTGAAAAGCGATGGGTGTGCAGTGAAATTAGGATCGCTTCGACCTCAAAGAATAAGTAGCATCTTGGCATCCTTGGCACATCCCTGGCCACGGAACTGGCAGAGATGGGAGCAGCTCCATGCCCTGCGCCCTGGGCAATTCTCCCCTGGCTTTTCATAATTCAGGGGTAGCTCTCAAACCCTACAGACCTGTCTTCTCTCCCTAAACGCTTGCTTCTCCTTTAGCTCCTGCCCTCTGCGTTTGGTGTAAGCGGTAGGTGTTGGACAGCATAGCAAAGCTAAGGGGATTAATCACCATCCTGAGCATTAGGACTTATTTACAGTTCGGGCAAGTGGGCCTGTGTGGCTGCAGAAACAGCACGTCCAGGACGAAGAAGAAAGGCAGGAACATCTTGTTCAGATAATCAGTTGTTCTCCAGGAAAGTAGCTCAGCAGCCTGGCACTCCATGAGGTGCAGACACAGAGCAACCCAAGGTACGGAGCAGGAATTAAGGGCAGCCGTTCCCAGGCTGAGCTGCTACACCTGCGAATTGGCAGCAGTGACAGCACACGAGTGCAGGAAGGAAGGGTAACATCTTTGGTTTGTGCGGCATTCGGCATCGTCTGGGGGGAAGGGAGCCACATCTGCTTTGTATTCCTTTCCTTTTGCTGCCTGGACTCAAAACCTCCCTGCTTTGGCTAGCCAGCTGGAGCAAAGAGTGTGGATGAAAAATGGCAGGCTTTCTTACCAGAAAGATTGGTTCGTGGAGTGCTTCCTGCATCCTTCCTCTCTCGTGTCAGTAGAACCGTCTAACCCACTTTGCCTAAACGCGAGCTAATTCATCTGTAGTGTCTGTAACTCGGCGGGTTATGAAAGAGGGTTATGCGAGGTGACAGACTCAGGGCTGTATTTCACCTTGAAGTGGTGGCGAACTCAAGGAGAGAGCTGCCTACTAACCCAGAGGGGCAAAGGCCACGACAGTAAATCTAGATTTACGCTGTTTAGGTAGCAGATTTAACATATTTTTTAAGTCGCTACCTGCTTGTTATTTAAATTTTATACTGGTGTCTCAGTTGTCATACATTAGTATACATCAGGCAGGTCATCACTAGGCTCATCAGAACAGAGCTGAGGGGGCTCTGCCACTGTCTTTGCAAAATATTGTCCTTAAAACTCTTCCCTAGCTCACTGATACCCTCTCCTCCTAAAATGATGGTCTGCTTAGATAACCTCCAGCTGGAGGAGGTTAGGAGTATATGTTAAGCTTGAGGTTATCGGCATTCTGGGAGAGTTTAGGAGCCGCTAAATTGTACTCTTAGCTTTAGTGATGATTAGCCAAGGAGGCTAGTTGGAATCTAAGAGGAGGCAGCAAATACCACGGTGTGTGTCTGAACCAGGGAAGAGCATCACCCCCAGCTCTGTCCTGGGCATCCCGAGGCTCCGGGAGGCCGTTTGCAACTCGTCACCCAGGGCAGCAGTTGTCAACACTTTCGAGTAACTCAAAACTTCCCATCAGGAAGTCCTCTTGACACCAGACTTCCTCTGCTTACTCATCTTCCATGGATCTCAGCGGAGGCCCCGGAAACCCCCGGCTTTGGAGACCTGAAGATCCCTGACGTAGGACAGCGCGATGGTGTCACAGGGGATGTCAGCGTGCATCGTGTCCTGTCATCTGCCCTTTCTGCATCAGGAAGGGGCTTGGGCCTGCAGGGAGGAGGAGGCCTCTGGTTCTGGCGCGGTGCCGTCGGGTCAAAGTCAGCGCAGGGCCGTGCAGAGACAGTGCTGGAGGCCTTCAGCAACAGCTCCGAGCTGCCAAGCAGGAGTGCTCTGACCTCCAGAGGTGTCTTGGCACCATGGATTGCTGCCAGGCTTTCCCCACTTGGCACAGTATGATGGTTTAACTGTGCGGTTATTCCCCCGGAGAAGTGAGAACTAGATGTGGGGCAGTGTCAGGCTCCCAATCCTCTGGATTTCTGGCAGTTCCTGCAAACAGAGGAAATGTCACCAAATGGGCACCAGAATCCTGGGATACAGAGGGAAGGGCATGCTGCCTTTGGACAGTGCCTGCTCATGGCCTGTTCTTACAAACCACTGCGCAGGCAGTGTAAGTACACGAAGTTCCAGCGGGTGGAGGTTTCCAGATAAACCAGGCTGATAAACCATGCCAGATTTTTTTTTTCCCTTGGCTGCCGTGGAGAAGGCAGAGGGACACATGGCCTGCCCACTGCTGCCTCTGCCAAGCTGCTCAAAGCAGTACAGTAGCATGTTAGCCCCAGGTAGGTGATCCACGAGGGATGTAGCACCCGGAGTGACTGTAAAAGGCACAGAGGTCTTCTGCACAGAGCAGTGTGGATAAATCCTGTTAAAAATGGGTGGTTGGGACAGTGCCCGACGTGCCTGTGAGCTGTGGTGCGGTCAGATCGCAGTGTGTCCTGGGAGCACTGTAATGCTCTAGACCTTGGTTTTCCTCCTGCTCTGAATAAACCAAAAAGAAATAGAGGCTGGTGAGAGGGAGGCAGAGTGAAGCCAAAAGCTTTCTCTCCCTAAAAAAATAGCTCCTTTCAAGGTATGTAAACAACAGTAAATATTTTTCACTGCAACTGTCACACTTGGTTCAGGATCACGAAGGTGAAAGTCCATAGCGATCTGTCCGTGTTACCTAAATATGCTGCTTTGACCCTGTGAAAACCAAATAAACATGGTGTAGTGTGACCTCGGGGCCAGGCCAGGCTGGGAGAAACTCTGCAAGTGGAGCAAGATCAGCGCCCTCCATCGCAGAGCATGTGATCGAGGGAGAAAAACGGCTGCTTTAACCGGGGACCCGGTTCCTTTATTCACTGTATTTTGCTCACTGCCTCCTGTGCATTTCTGGCTATTAGTTCTCGATCGAGCTCTCCCGGCTGCCTGCACGGCTCCAAATGCCGAGGGAAAGCTTCACAATGGGCCAAACGCTTTCCCCATGCTCTTGGCAGGGTCTGCGGGTGATTAGCTAAGCCAAGAGCTCGGCCCAGGCAGGCCTGGCTCGCGCATGGACGTCCCTTCCCCGGGCCCGGTTTCGGAGGTGGCGTCGCGACACGATGCGGCACCCGTGAAGCTGCTCTGAGCACGGCCTGGGCCACGCTGGCCCCCTCGGAGGGCTCAGGGAAGCATCTGTGAGAGGTGGTGAAGGGGGAGCAGCTGAGAGCGGCCGACAGGCCGGACGCGCTGCAGCTGGGCTCGAGCGCTGGGCTCCCGCACTCTCCAACAGTTAAAAATAACGTGGAAATAATCCCGCTGGGCTTCATGGAAAAGAGGAGAGGGGAATGTCTGGAGAGCTGCAGGGTATGTGCAAGGCTGGCTCCTTCCTGTCGGCCTTCCTCCTTTGCCCCTCCTCTGCCTCCCTGTCTCTCCAGCCCGGGCTGTTCTAGGAAGAGCTTGAGTCAGGTCAGCAGCCGCCACTTCTGGGAACCGCAGCCCTGGGTCCCGGGGGAAACTTCAGGGAAGAGTCTCTGCCATTCCAAGGATGGCCAAAGGGCTCGCCCGGCGCCTGGAGGAGCGCCACGGGCCTGGGACGCTGACCAGAGGCAGAAGGGCCTGAAGATTTATTTATGCCACGCTCAGGACTGCGCTACAGTAAGTTGTTTGGCTTCTTAGAGGAGAAACGGAATTTGCTACACAGGAGATACCAGTGGTGACCACAGGAATTTAAAAAAGGGATATGGAGTGAAAAGGTCAGAACTTCCTGCTGTCAGTCATCATCTCCTTGGTAGCGGCCGGAGGGGGTGCCAGGAGCTCAGACAAAGAGCGCTCAGGACCCTGGAAACCTCCCCTAACCCCATGACCTCGAAGAAGAGAAGTAGGAGGAAGCGGGCGGAGGTTGAGCCTGCATGTGCTGTGCTCCCACACTCCCTGCTGCTGAGGTGCTGCTCCTGCTACTGCTTCGTCTGTCCCAGGTTCAGGTCTGCTGCACGTTCCCTCCTTCCAGAGCAGGAAACACTGGGGACTTTTCTCCCAAGCCCTATGAAGCTTCTAAGGAAAACTCTCAGCATGACACTGACAAATTAGTGTTATTTTTTGCTGCCCATTTCCAAGATAAAACTATTTGACACACTGTTGGCAGCGTGAGAGGAGTGAATTTCTCACGGTGCTGGACTGCTTTAATACATTTTCTACATGCAGTTACTGAGTTGGCTTCATATTAGCAGAGACTTGAGAGGAGGAAATCTTGAAATTTGACACTGGCTTCCAAGATACTCTTATAAATTACTGTAGCAACATTACAGGCTACAGAGAGTGCCTAGTTTTATTTATTTATTTATGCTGCAAGCTTGGAAAGGCTGGTTTCCAGCTTGCCACCCCATTGCAAGCTGTTCAAAGAGGAGATGGGGATTGCTGGATCATGCTTCCTGGCCTCATCCCATGCCAGCCTAGACTGCTTCCCTAGGTCTTGACATCATCAGAGCTATGATGTTCAATGGGATATGGCCATTCTGCATGCTATTTCAAGTCTAGTAGCTCTGTGAGAAGAAGAAAAGCAATCTGAGCTTTGTCCAAGCTGTGGCCCTGAGTCTTGGTGCTTTCCCTTGATCTGAGCCCTTGCTTACAGCCCTGGTGCGCTGTGCTCCGGTCTCAAGAGGATTCACCCCAAGGAGCCTTCCTGCCAGTGGGGTGCAGGGATCCTGCGGGTTTGTGCTCACTAGTGCTCCTTCCTCCCCAGAGAGCCCACGCAGCAGCACAGGCTGGGGGCTGCCCTGCTAGAAAGCAGCCCTGCTTGTTTTTCTCAAGGGAAATGAATGTCCTAAAGGGGAAGGATTCTGCCTCTCCTAACGACTCCCTTCCAAAACACCCTTTATATTGCCATGTTACTTCCTTTGCCCTAGTTTATAGGTGCTGTTTAGTAATGAATACCTGTCTTTGCTTTATAGGATATAGGTAATTCCTATATATCTTTCAATGACTTGTTCTGTCATATGTGGAATAAGGATAAATTCCAGCCATGATAAAGTTAGGGCAGTGCAGAATTTGGCACACTTTCATATAGAGCTTTCAGAAAAGCCCTGGTGAGAATTCTGCGGAAGGCCAGCTGCTATGAACAACTGGGGCATGTCTCTGTATTTCTATTTATGTGCCATTGGAGTGAGAGCTGTGGTGTGGAGGAGCTCTCAGAGCTTCTTTCCCATCTCCTCCATCTTCACATACCCGAGATCTGCTGCAACAAGTGATCTGTCCTTGTGCCAAGGCCCAGAGACATCTCACGCACTGCAGAGATGCTCAGGCTGGAGCTGGGCTGCTATGGCACAAGCTTGACAAGATCACACCAGGTTGGGTGCCCAAAGCCCCCAGGTGACCCTGTTGCAGGGCTCTGCATACTTCTAATGCTGTTGTTAATTGCAGAATTGGGTGCAGCTGGAAGCTGGGTTGCATTACGAGTTGTTGCAGGCCAGAGAGGGCAGCTGGAACTCTACAAATAAAGAGCAGGTGGCCAGGGTGGCCTTGGCCTCTCTTCCCCACCCCAGTGTGACAGACACAGCTCCTGGGCTTGCCCCGGGCACAGCGGTTTCTGTTACATGGTGAGTTCTTTGAGTCACATGGAAAAGTGCTGGTTACATTTGCCTTCTTGCTGTGTTTCCAGGTGTTCATCCTTAGACATTCCATGGCAAGGTGTGAGGTACAGGCCAGGCATTGGGCTTTGCATCCTTCCAGACACCAGGGAAGCCCTTCATCAGCTCTGTCTGGGTGTGATCAACATTTTCAGCAGACCTTGTTGTTAGCATCTTGTCCTCTGGGTTTTCGATTTCGCAGAATTTGCTTGTAGAGCAAAGGGACTTTTCCTGTTCTTTGATTTGCTTTAATAACACATGTTCAATTAGGTTCCTTAGAAAAACCTCCCTGGGCCTGCTGCTTGGGCGCCTGGCAGAGCAGGGCCTGCTGTCGGCACGTCTGAGTTTCTGGAAGAGCCGAAGAGCAACGCAAATGACCCCTGGGAGCTGCAGCCGTGGGTTTAACCGCTCGCTGCATTTCCTTCCTGACAGCGGCGTGGGGGGAAGGAGAGCGTCGCGGGAGCGTGGGAATGGGGCAGCCCGCGGGTGCCATCGGCATTGTTTCTGGGGACCCACAGACTCTGCTGATGGCACTGCAGCTGCACCTTCTGTTTTAGCCGCACTGCAGATTTTTTTTCTACTTCTAGGTCTTGTCCCTATTTGCATGATGATGTCCTTTGCTTTTCACTGTTTTACTTGCACTGTACTTGACTGCGCTCTCCACTTTTAGAGAAACAGACCTTGAATTGCAGATGTCATAACTCCAGTTTGGTCTTTTCCTTGACTTTTTCTTCTGGACTGTTCTGCTGACAGGGACAGTTACCATCTTTTGGAGACCCTTGTCTTCCTGTGGGTGTTCTGCTTTTACCTACTTGTTTCAGGTGTCTATCTGCTTTTATTTGAGCCAAATACCTCTTACCTTGGGTGAGAAGGCATTTGTGGAAGAAGGGGAAAACATCTTTTGTACCCTCTCAGTAGGACCCAATGGGAATTAAATGAAAAATCTGCATATAGTCCAATCTGGAAGTTTAATGGCACTGCCACAGAAGGATCTGGAAGTTGCAAGGCATTTCTCCTCCGGTAATATCAACCCCAAACCATGGCCATGGGGAATGCACATAGCTGCTTTGCAAGGTTGGAACGAGAAAGCATCGCCCTAGACCAAGGGCTCAGTTTACCCCCAGATCTAAGCTGTTTCCCTGTCTGCAAGGGGGGTTCTTGCAGGCTCACGGTGAGCAGTGAGGTGCGCTGCAGTGGATGTTGTGCGTGAGCTGCAGATGGATTCTGCTGAGCCAGCAGCAAATACTGCTCTGCTGCTTGGCTGGTAAAGAGTCAGGAAGAGCCAAGCTCTCATTTCCCACCCTGGGCTGTGGGGACTGCCCAGTAACGTGAGTTTCCCTTCATGGGCTCCTCTGTTCCCAGATCAAAGCCTTGTCTTGGGCTGTCTGCAGCCCTCGCTGCTCGTCGGGGTGTGAGTTCCCTTTCACACACACTTCCCCAGCTGGAGGGAGCGAGTGGGGCTGCAGCAGATTCCCTTGGACACAACAACTTGTGTGTGTGCCGGGAGAAAGAGGGAAAAATACCCTGCCTGTCAGAAAAGGTCCAACACAGAAAACAAATGCTCCCTCTGAGTCCTTTGCTCTGCTGCATCAAGTTTTGGAGACTCAAGGAATAAATTTACTGCTAAGAAAATTCCTTGGCATTTAACAGCCTAGGGAAGTGACACCAATTATGTTGTATAAAGGCAGCAGGAGGAAAGCAGCTTTTGTAGCTGGTTTCTTTCCAAGCAAATCATGTTAGTCATCCACGGTTAGGCAAACTCCGTGGGGGACGAGGTGTTTGTCAGGAGCAGGGTGCAGCTGGGCACGCGTAATGACAGAGTTCAGCTTTCCACGAAGAGCTTAGGAGCTGATGGAAGGAGTTGCACTTGCTCGAGTGTTCCAATGTTTTCCTGCTCCAGCAGGAGTTTCCATGCAGCCCCGATGATTCATAGCAGCACAGCAAGCCTGTAAAGGAGCGAGGGCCTGGCTTTACCTCCAGGCCCGACCTGCTTTCCCGATGGGATGGCTCTGCCCTCCGCAAGTGCGGGAGAGTCGCTTCTCCTGAAGCCTTAGGGGGGCCATTTTTGAGAGCGACGCTTCGGGCTTTGGTGGAACCATGCTCCGTTTGACAACAGCCTTTTGGCACCTTCCTTGCCAAGCCTGGAGCTGAAGGAAGGCTCGAGGTCGGCGCCTTTGCAACAGGGCTTCCAGGGAACATGACAGCAGCTTTGCCCCCTGAGCACCTGGGGACCATCCTCGGGCCTCCCTTGGGCTCTGCTTGGGGCCTCCATCACCTACATTTCATCTGTCTGCAGCCCCGTGTCGTACAAACGTGGTGACAGGATACGAGGCAGTGAGAGACCCGTGGCGTCCAGGGGTAAAGGAAGGCTGAGGCAATGCTCTGCTTTCAGAGTCTTCAAAGGGTTTTGAACGAGGTCCAAAGGGTTTGCTTTTATCTTGAGATGCCAATAAGAACCGCTGGTAACTGGAAGAACTGGTTTGAATGAGCACAGCTACGGTCTGTTTTGAATTTGATGAAGAAATGACCTACTTTCCGCAGGGAGAGCTGTCGTTGTAAAGCAAGCGTTGAATGGTTACCTCAGAGGCGGGCAGGTCTGAAGTGCCTTTAATATTGCTACTTTGTTCTGAATTTTGTGGGTGCCAGGTGCTCCAATCACCTCTTGCTGCTGCGGCGCTTCCTGGGGATGTGGAAGCAGGTTGTCAGCGTGGGAGACGGATAGGGGAGGTGACACGAGAGCTGACCTCATCCAGGCACTTCTGTCAAGTGCCACGAGAGAGAAGCACATTCAGTCCTCAGCTCCTCGGCACTTCAGGCCCTCTCTGGCCAGCAGATGCTTTAGAGGACCGTGGAGAGGAGGCCTAAGCCCCGCTCTGCCTCCCTCTCTCTGCCTCGGAAGGACAAGAGAGGAAATTTTCCCTATCGGGCAGTTTTTCCAGTGTTCCTGAGATGTGCACACTGTTCAACTGGGAAACAGTGCAGCTGCTTTGGATTTAAAAAATAAATAAATAAATAAAGCGCTTTTATTTGGCTAGGGTTCATAGATGTAAATAACCTTTTTGGGGTTTTTTTTCAGCCTTTATCTTGAGCCTTTCTATGCAGATTGCTGCCGTCTTTGCCATTTGAGATATTAAATCTGTTGCTCTATTTAAAGGTTTTCTGGTGTGCCTGCGCCACCAACCCTTTCTTCATTGCCAGTAGCAGGTAAGAGGCCGTGATTTTCTGGGGGTAGGTGGCAAGTTCAGAGGTCTGTGTCTCTCGAGCAAGACTTCCAGCCAGCCTGCCTGGGGCTGAGCTCTGGAGCCAGGTTAGCTGAGATCCCTGCCCTCCCATCCACACAGGGACCAGCTGGGCCTCGAGCTGGACTCCAGCTAAAGGGAGACGATATGAACAATGTTTCATCCCCCATGTGATTTGCAGGGTCTGGTTTTGGTGGGCGCTGGCTTTGGCAAAGTTTGACTTTCAACTGGCCTTATTTACGGAGGTAGGAAAGGGATTGGTTTTGTTTTTTGTTTTTTTTTTTGTTTTTTTTTTCCCTAGTTTCCTTTGGTTTGTACCATAACTTATAACTCTTGTTGGACTTAATCTGCCTTTACATCAAAAAAAAAAAATCTCTACAAGGGAAAAAAACTACATGAAAAGGCAGTGTTCTGCCATAATTTAAAATGCTTCCTTTTGTAGGGTATCCACTGCCGTGCTGATTATATGACATGTAAGAAGGTTGAGGACAAAAGAAGTATTTTCTTCCTCCTCTGCTTTCCTGAGATTTCTCCTTTGGTCTTTTGAAGTGCCTGTCTCAAAGGCGAACGGCTGGAGCAGCAAAGCACGAGCAGTGTTGGTGCCTCTGCAGCTGGCCAAGGTAACCCCGCGGGGATGTTGACCTCAGCTGGCACAGTCAGCCGCTGCTCGCTGGGCTGCTCCGGGGCTCGTGGGTCTCCAGAAGCCCTGGCAGGTAAAGACGGGGCTCACAGTGATGGAGCCTGCATGGTCACCGCAGCGCGTGTCCCTGTGGCACCTGCCTCTTGCACTGCCCAAACAGCCTCCTGTGGGCCGTGGAGCTGCAGGTTGGGTTTGCGCTTCCCAGGCTTGGGACGCAGGAACCTCACAGCAGGGTACCCGCGGGCTGGGTGCCGGGGCCTGGCTCACTCCTAGCACCCGAGGGACCTTCCCACCAGGCACCGACCCGGACCACGTCGCGTGTGTCCTTTGCGGGAACTAACTGAGTTATTTCAGCACTTGCAGAGACTGTTCGGTATCCGATTTATTTATTTCGGCACTTGCAGAGACGGTTTGCAGAGCTTTCAGTTCCTCCTCCGGTACCAATTAATGGTGCTGGGAAGTATTTAATAATAATAATAATTGCAGGTAATTAAGAATCAGCCTCCCAGGTACGAGAGAGCTGAGGGCTGTCAAAAAGGAGAGCCTTCGTGTGCTGCCTTCAGGTGGCATGTCCCAAGGGGAGGGATGTCTGTGCTGGAACACCCTGGCCCTGCGTGGGGGGACTCCCTGGGACCACGGAGCCATGTGGAGCTGCAGGAGGAGCAGCCCTGAGCTCTGCTCGCCGCTGCCTGCAACAGGAGCACACCAAGTAGCCAGCCCCGAGCGGGGTCCATGGCTTCTGCTGCAGCGTTTCCCCTCACTCGGTGGCCAGACCCCTTCTCCCTGCTCCTTGCCACTCTCTGGAGGCTCCGCAGTTATTACGATGTTCGCTCCTTCAGCTGGAGCTGCTGTGGGTGAATCCCCCTGAGTCAGCAGCCCAGCGAGTCGCGCTAACCCTTTGGATCCCTCCAGCCAGAGACGTTTATTGCACACAACTGGAAGCCTCCAATGCTGTCCATCCGCAGAAGGAGAAGAGGAATTTCCCCAACTGGCACCATATGGGGGCTGCTCAACCCCCCGCTGCTTCACTGCGTTCCAGTGGTGCTGCCGCGCTGTGGAGCATCACCTGGGGGAGTGACCTGCGGCGAGTCCTGGAAGAAAATAAGGAGTCTCCCGAAACCACACACGCTCCCCATTCTCTACACAACAAAGAAGCAAAGGAGATGGTTTCAAAAAGACCTAGAGAGATTTTTACGACCAATTCCATGTGAATCATGTTGTTCAGTCATGCATTAGGCTTTCAAGTTTAATCATAAAAAATACTTTTTATTGCTATTTAGCCATTTCAGACGTGTGCCAACACATAGCACGGGCACTGGGCAGCAAACATGCTGCCTCAACTTATCCCTGGGCTTGGAGGTGGTGTTCTGAACTCTGCCTCGGCAAGGTTTGGCAATGGAAGTTAAGACACTTGCATGACGGGAAGAATTGTTGCCAGGTTGGGCAACTCTTGACAAGTATAAACACAGTTCTGCTTTCTGTAAACTAGATTTCGAATCATATTGCTGCTCCTGATGAAGAGGCAATCCTGGCATTCAAATACACTGTCTTTCTGAGCAGCTCTTAGAGCCTCCCTGTGCAGGTTTGCACTGTGTGAGCCTGTAGAACACCTGGAGCCAGGGAGCAGCGGATGGGATGGGAGCCCCAGGAGCTTTGTCGGGGGCTGGCTGCCTTTCTGTTGCAAATATAGCCCAGATTTGTTGTCTCTGAGTTGTCACCACTGCAAGATCTGTGCTGGTCAAGGTGTAATGGGGTTGCTGAGTTGCGCACAGGCTTCCCAGCCCAGTTCGCCATGGATTCGTGGCCTTGTGGAGATCCCATCTGGCGGGTGTGGAGGCAAGTTCAAGAGAAGGTGGCACTTTACAGCGCAGTGGCCTTCCTTTCGCTCTTAATTAAGACATTTATGTCCAGGCTGGAATTTGTGGGTGCTGCTAGGATGGCAAGTGAAGAAGATTGTTCTTGGGCTTGAGTGTTAGGGTTTCCTATATAACACCTTTCCGTAAGACACTTCAGATCAAACCTTATGCCACAGATAAAGTCCTTGGCTGTAAAACCTGCAAGATTAAGTTGACCAAAATCAGTCTCGAAGCGAGTAAATCCCCATCATGTACAACAGGAAAATTAAACTGGATTTAGCACGTTCTGTTTTTGCAGTTCTACAGGCAGGGCTGACTCAGTAGCAGCAGCCGCGTGAGAAAGCTCTGGAGCATCTTCCCGAGTGCGACCGCCGCACGCTCCGGGCCCGGGGCCACGAAACCCAAGGCCTGGCACAGCCCGACCGACGATTTGTGGTGATCAGCCCATCCTTTGTCCTGTCTACCACTTCGTGTTGTTGATTTGGGGAGGTTATGTGTTTGGAGAGTATCTGATGTCTCAGTAGCCAGTTTTGCTTCAGGTTTTCCTGTGATTGGGTGCAATGGGGGAAATGTGTTTCCTGCATAGGTATAGTACTCTCAAAATACCTGTGTTGCTAAAATCTGGTGCCGTGTTTTGCTCCTTGGACTTGGGATGCTGTGAAGCGCAGTTTTCTGACTGCCTGAAAGGGAAGTGCAATGACGATTCCCCCAGGATTTTTGATATAACTTGTTTTTTTGTCCCGTCTCTTTCTCCCCTCTAACAAACATCAGTGAAAGCTCTCAAGCTTCCCTGTTTTCCCGTGACTTGCCCCATCCCAAGCCCTTCCAAGCTACTGTGTTGGTATTAGCTCCAATGTTGTTACCTAGCACCCAAATAGCATCTTGCTTGCGGGAATCTTTTTCAGAGTTTCCTTTAGAAGAGCATTGCCCAGGCTAATGCAGGCTGCTTTTAGAATCATTTTTCTTCAGTCTGGCCTGCATTTTCCATCGGTAGCCTTTTCATCTAAATAATCCAGCCTTTTTTTTCTTTTTTTTTCCCCTCAATTTAAAAAGAATTTAGTCCTTTTGCAATAGTGTGTACTTATATCCCCATCCACCTGTGCGCTGCCACTACCAAGAGGCTCCAACCTAATGTTATTGGTGGTCCAGCTTTGCCAATTTTCCTTCAACTTTTCTGCTGCCGCGGCCATGCTGGATGGAGGTGGAGGCAATGCCGGACGCTCGTGCATCCCGTGGGAGGCACAAGAGGCAGGTCGTGATGGGCTCCCCCATGACAGCACTGACCACGCAACTGTCAGGACCACGAAGGAGGAGGTGAGCAGGGCTGGCTGCCGGCAGAGACGCGGCCCAGAAGAATCGAGGCTGAGTCCCAGGTGTCATCGTAGCCCCCGGTGCTCCCTCATCCACCATAAATGCAGCCCGGTGCCAACAGAAACAGCCGAAAGGATGCACATCCCTGCCCAAGGACAGGGACACGTCTCATTCCTGCCTCCTGCTAATTGGTTTCATTGGGAGCAGCCAGGGCCAGTGTTTTTTTCTGGTTGTTGTTTTTGTTTCAGTTTCTTCTATGAAGGATGAGGAAGGTCACTGAAAATGAGACTTAAATGTTGTTAAATTAGTGGTAGGCAGTGAGTGAGCTGAGAGATGCTATTTGGCATCCAGAGTCATCTGGTCCTTCTTTAGGGATATTCCTGTCCCTGCGCTGCAGAGCTACTGCTGGGCTGAGGAGGACAAGGAGTTCCCGCAATCCATAGGGAGAGATGGGAAAAGACGGGATAGATGGGTTTGGGAGAACATGGCTGGGCAGAGGAGCGCATTCAGTTGATTCTGATATTTAATCTTAACTTCTTAGATAAGGAGCGAGATTAATGGTGGAATTTGGACTAGAAGTGCCGTGTAACGGGCTGATGGTGTGAAACACCCGGCCGCGTCTGCCGGAAGGGAATTGAACAAGCTGATCCGCTTTGTTTCTGCTGATTCACCTGGCCCAGGTAAGGGAGAATTGTGCTCTCGAGGGCATCTGGGCCTTAGGGTTGTGTCCCCTTTGGTTACTCTTGCGGCACCTCTGCGAGAGGGCCGAGGTGTCGGCAATGGTGACAGCAGGGGACAGGGCACGCGGATGAGGTTTCCCTGCACGTGTTGCTGTTTCAGAGGGCAGAAAGGGAGCCCGCGCAGGGCACTCGGAACTGTGGCCTTAACTAAACTCAGCATTTCTACCCCAGGTCTGCAGCAAGGGACCAGGGGACAATTCATAGAAAGTCAATAAACCAAATTTACTGAAAAATTACCTAATGTGTCAACCCCTCCCAGGGCTCTCAGAGCTCCCTTTGAAAAGTGGGTGCAACTTCTTTGTTAACGTTTCTGCTTGCTCTGGTTATTAATTTTCCCCTGCCCTCTACCTCATTTCCAATATTCCCAGTGAAACCAGTAGGGACATGGTAGTTTTTACTTTATCTTCCACCTGAGCAGAAGATCCGAGTGCCAGTGTTTCCTGCTCTGGGTACAATGAAAACCTCTCTGTGGGCTCCTCCTCAGGGGAATCCTGCAAGTGGCATGTGCCAGCCCCAGCCCTGGCAGAGGACAGCACGTGTTTTAAGGACACCCTGAAGCCAAAAATTGATTTTTGCGCCCCGTCCCCAGTGCAGGATGCCTTCCTTACAAGGTCACTTTCAACATTGCCATGAGCTTTTTCTTTGGGGCCAGCGTCAAGCCTGCTGTAAACAAGTTACCAAACGTGCAGTTACATTCCATCTCCTTTCCCCTACATTCGAATGGGTTTCTGTAGCCCACACAAGCGACATAAAAATCATCCCTGTGTTTTTCCACATCATTAAAGAATGTCCCTTCGGCTCTGGGTAACTTGGGTCTCGAGGTCCAATGCTGCTCTTTGCTGTGCAGTCAGAACCAGGCTCACGCAGGTGATTTTGCTGCAAACTCTCCCAGTTTACAGCAAAGAAAGAAAAAGCTTTTTTTTTTTTTTTTTTTTTTTGCCCAGACTTCTTGGGGAGGATTTCTGTGAATAGCAAATGAATGAATCCATTTGGATGTTACCGAAGATTTATACATCAAAGGGCTTCAAAATATATTTAAAACGTTTATTTAAAATCCAAGTCAAATAATTTTAACAAACTCTGTCAAGATAGAAGAAACGGACTTTGTGGAGTAACTGTGTGATTTATTCCCGGTGTTGCGGTAGCACCTGGAGAGCCCTGTGTTGCGGGATGCGGTACGGACACACGAGGGGATGGTCCCTGCCCACGCGAGCGGCAGCCCCAGCACGGGCGCCGCGCGTTCCTCGAGCACGGCCCCCCGTGCCCTGCTGGGGCTTCAAACCTGCCAGTTCGGCTCCCCCAGGACAGACGAGATCAGGCAGGGGGGAAACTTCAACTTGCCCCTTGCTGATGCTCCTGTCTCGAGCTGACCCGGGAGGCCTGGCCTGTGGCCGAACCATGGGGGCTTCCTGAGACCACAGTGGCCCCCCAGAGAGCTGCGGTTTCTTTGTTCCCAGTATCCGCAGGCAGATGGGGGTGTTTGGATAAAAGGAAGCCTTTTCAGTGGTTTTGTTTTATATTCTTAAAAAAAAAAAATGAGGTTTTGGTTTTTTGTTTGTTTTTGCTCAGCCTTCTGATTTTTTTTCCTTCTCATTCGTCACCTTCCCACAGTTGGTGCCCTATGGAGCAAGGGAAAAGGATACGGTAAAAAGCAAACCTGGCTTCACACATGCACGCTGCCAATCATCAAAGTATCAAAAACAAAGCTTGCAAGACCCAAACTTGTATAAATGTGGAGAAAAGAAAAAAAAAAAAAAAAAGACACTGACTAAACACATCAGGTCATACTGTCCTTTTGGGCAGCTTTAACTTAGGGTGGAAGAAACTCCACCACTTCGAGCTTGTCTGCTGGGGTCGCTATCCCATCCTTTCCTCTCCTCTCTCAGATATATCTAGGATTTGCTTCCTCACAGAGCCCTAGAGAGGCAGTTCCAAGGAGGGCTGAACTTAAGCTGGTTCACACTGAAGTTAGGAGGTCTTGGGGGTGAGAGAAGAAGCCAAGGGATGATTTTCTTAGAGCTGCCTGCCCACATCCCTCCTGCAGACCCTGGAGTTGCTGGAATCAGGCGAATGAGAGGACAGGACCACCTCCCTGCCCACGCTTGCTTTTTCTTGGCAAGAGAAAAAGCCCTTTGCTCTTTGGCTTTTCTGCCCTCAGAAGAGTGAGGCAGCTCTGCTGTAGGTGTTTGCAGGGGTGTGGAAGGAATGGGGTGTGAGTGCAACCCCACAGCAAAAAAAATCTCTTTGAAAATAACAAACATGTAAGTCTGAGAAAGGGAGAGGAGAGGGGAAAAGAAAGCTAAACTGTGATTCCCAGTGTGTGCTAGAACCTGGTTTTATTGAAGCCGTGTGGCTTGCAAGCAGTACGGGTAGAAGCAGAGCAACTGGCAATTGGAAACTGGGTTAGCAGAGAGGAAGGACAGCCCATTCTACCGAGGTGCCTATAATTTCTTACTTACCCCAACCCCCCCGCAATAAATAAATAAATATCCCGAAGCTGCGTGTCAGGGTGCAGCTCGGCAGTGCTGTCTCTGGACTCGGGTCAAGGAGACGCTGTTCCTGCCCTGCAGGGCAAGAGCAGAGAGCAGCACTTTGAAAACAGCAGCCAAATACAAAGCGCTCTCAGACCCAATCCCTCTGCCCGCCAATAAAGTTGGTTTTCTGATTACTTGGCTGTCAAGGGGTTATTACAAAATGTCTTTTGAGATGCAGGGGAAGGAAAAAAAATGGGATGAGTGCCCCCACCTCAAGCTCAATATCTAGCATCTGTTAGATCTATCGAGAGAGAAGGGCTCCTGCCAAAGAGGCTCCCCTGCAGCATCTCCAGCACAGCACCCATCTCTGCGAGCTGTTGGAGCTGCTGCCGAGCACTTTGAGCCCCTACATTGCTCAGGAAATCTAGGAAATATCCCATACACTGTAGAGGTGGGCCCAGATGCCGCCATCTGAGTCCCAACTACCCCAGAAGTCTGGGGGAGCTTGGATGTGGACTCGTGACCTGTTCCAGGGACAGGTTCAAGCAAGTACTGTTTGGATGCGAAACCAAATCCAAATTCCCACAGATTTTCGGCTGCCATTTGCCTGGGAGCCTTTATTCTATCTCTAATTCCACAAAAGAAATAGAAACAAAACGAAAAACAGTAAAAGGTGCTTTTAAAATACCACAAGGAGAGAAACTGCCATGGAAATAAATAGCAAAAATAACAATGTTAACATTTCTGGTGTCACAGCAACTCTGAAATTCAAGTAGTGTGCACATGCCTACAGCACTTCCTCAGAGCCGCTGCTGGCGCGGCCTGGGGTTCAGAGCTCGGGTTGTGTCCCGCTGCTCACCGGAGCAGCCAACTCCTGCCTGGGGCTGGAATGGATGTAGAGAGAAGGGGAGAGGAAAGATGGATGCGATCTCTGCTGATAATCAGGTTGTTTCTGTGACCGCTCGACGCCGCGCTTTCGCGGGACTGAAGCACACCCAAGTTCTCTCATTTCTGTCCCTCCGCATACTGGGTGGCCCAGCCTCAGAGCTGGAAGGGGTATTGCTTCAAGTAGTCCCCCATCCGCCTGGGCAGAGGGAGCTGGTCCACATCGGCCGTC
Organism: Crypturellus undulatus; assembly: GCA_013389825.1. Lineage (NCBI taxonomy): Eukaryota > Metazoa > Chordata > Aves > Tinamiformes > Tinamidae > Crypturellus > Crypturellus undulatus. The sequence continues at coordinate 228,779 of VWPW01003903.1, read as the reverse complement.
GCCTTGTTAATCCGTAGCCGGCAGAGGTGCTGCAGGCTGGGGATGTTGTCCCTGCGGCCGAGCGGGCGCAGGAGCTTCAAGTGCACCGCAGCTGCCGCCAGCTCTTTCTGCAGGGGAGGTAGAGGAGACGGAGGCGGATAGGGAGCCTCGTTCTTGCTTTCCATCGTGCAGGACATCACGTAGTGCTGGATGAGACTGACCACGTCCGGGAAAGCCAGGATGCGGGGTTTGGACAAGTAGTTGGAGTCCAGCCGGAATTTGCTGTCAGTGTATTCGATGCGCACGTTGGTGGGACCTCGATTTGTCTTGACCGAGAGTGTGAACAGGTAGCTAGGATGGGTGCTGTCCCGCACCAGAAAGGTGCCCTCGGGCATCTTTTGGAGATGCTGTTTGGCCTCGCTGGCAGTGATAGATCCCCAGTACCAACCTGGAAAAGCATCCCAGAAAGAACTTTTTAGGGAAAGAGTATATCAAAGAATCTCAGTGTTTTTAGGGAAGTCTTGAAGCCCCCTGAGGACAGGACCTGGGCTTTGTAAGACCTTCGGGAAAGAAGGCAATGTCAAGTTCTAGGGTTTTCCACCTTTGTTCATTTATTGCTCTGCTGGACTTGGAGTGGGGGAGACTTTGGCAGCTATTCGAGTTTGTGGAGAAAGAGGAGCGTTTTCCCAATTCTCTCTGCGGATTCAGCTATGAAAGACAAAGCGTTTGCACATGCTCGTAATAAGTTACTTGGTGATGCAAGTGGTGCGTTTGCAGAGACTGCAAATCCACGTTGCATCACTAGCAGCCAGCTGTGGCTGCGCCAGAGCCGGGTCCCTGTCTGGAGCGGCCTTTGGAGATTCCTGTTGGATGCAGTCGCAGAGCGGACTCCCTGTAGCCTCCTCCCCACCGCTGCACGCTGTGGGGTGGGTAGAGCCTTACCCGATTCTCGCAGGTAGGAGAAGGTTTTCGCGATGCAGAGGAGATCCTCCTCGGGGTCCCGCGCCGCAGGCGGGCTGCCGTCCGCAGCGGGCGCCACCAGGGCGGGTGCAGGCTCTTCCTGGAGGGCAGGTACCGGCAGAGGCTGCATGATCTGCTCCGACAAGTCCGCGGCGAGGCCCCTCAGTGACAGTCTCCTGACCTTCTCGTCCGCCAGCAAAGGGTGAGGTCTACAACAAAGAACGTGCCCAGCTGTTAGGAGGAGGTCGCGACGTCTGCATCGAGCTGCACTGTTATGTCTGGAAACAGACCCCTGACGTAACTGTATTTCAGATAGAGAGAGAGGCAAGGGGGAAAAATTACATAGCTAAAGGTAAGAGTTTCTCTGTTCAGAAACAGGAAGAGACAAGCGGCCTTTTCCACCTTGGAAAAGATGGGCTATCTTGCCATTTGGCTCAGTTGTAAGCCCAGCCTTTCCAGATGTTGCCGTTTTGCAGGTAGTTTCTAAAGGAGCAAGGCTCATAACGAAATCCCAGTCTCGCTTATGTCATTGCAGAGTTGCAGCATTTCTTCCTCTGTCATGGATTAGTCACTGATGGCAAGATAATTCAGAGCAGAATGGGCAATACCTCGAGTTTTGTCCTACCTGCCTTCTACTGAAGGTTGACCTGGTCTTAAATGTGCCTGCTGGGACCAAGTGGGAGCTGATCTTTTGGCAGAATAACGGGAATTCTTGTTTTAGCCAACCCCCGGAAAGCCTGGCCTTCAAGGGCACAGAGGACATCTCAGTGCAGCTCTAATCTCCTCGTACTCGCTGTGTTTGCAGTGATAAGAAGCTCTGCCCATATAGGGCTGCTGTGAACATTATTCCCTCGGCAACCCAAGAAGAGCATTAATGGAGCCATTCAGCACGCAAGGACAAAGTTTCAGGTGGCCAGGGGCTACTGGGGGCTCTGGGAGCCCCTTCCCCGTGGCCTGGAGCTTCCTAAAGCAAGGCAGGACCCTGGGGTGAGGGAAGTCCCTGCTGAGCCAAGGTCTGCGGCTCTGTGGTTTCTTCCAGGCTCTTTGCCTTTGTGTGCCCTGTATGTGACGTGCCCGTGTCACAGCCCCCACGTCCCCTTGCTGGCTGGAGAGGTTCTTTCAGGCACCCAAAATAAGAGGACGGAGTTTGCAGGGCAGGACAACATGGTGCTCAATGTGGGACTGGCCGATGGTCAAGGCCTGTTGGGGCTGACGGTGGTTACAGGGGGCAGGAGCCATTGGTAAAGTTGAATCTACAAAAAGACACTCATTGCCCACATAACGCAGGTCAAAATGCTACTGTTGCCCATGTATTTAAAAAGATTCTTTTGCCGTACGTCAAAACATTGATGGGAAAGAGATGTCTCCTTGGCAAGCACGGCATTCAACCTCATTTTTTTATTTCTACTTTTTCTAGAAATAGCCGAGCTAGGAGGATGGTTTGTGCCTCCAAAGTGGGACGTTACACAAGACCACTGCCTGCCTGATGAGCTGCAAATGGCTGTGCCTGGGTTAAACCCATGGGAGCAGCCCCACACCATCCACTGCCCATCCCTGACAGCAGCCCTGTCACTGGGACTGTAGTCCAGAGTCCAGACCCCTCTGAGCTTTGTTCTCCTTGAAATAAATTTATCACCTACTCTCTGGGGAAAAATCTTGAACACAAAGAAATCTTCTTTGTCCCTGTCATGGAATTTTTCTTTTTTTATTTTATCTGCTCTTGAGAGGAAACTTAAGAATTGGCCAAGACTGAGAAGAAACGGGAGAGAAGGCAAAGCTACAGGAGAAAATAAGCTCCCATTCTGGGACTGAACGCTGTTTACTTCAGAGTCTGACACCCTTCGTTCCTCCAAAAGACAGAGCAACTATTTCAATTTTTCACTGTGTTTCTTTCCTAGAGCCCCGGTGGGTGTCTGCGAGGCAGACCCAATGTGCTGGAGGAGCCGCTGTTTCCCACCACGCTCAGCCCGTCCTGCTGCCACCTGAAGCCAAGGGGAACCCAAACCCCTTATGGAGATTCCTGCAGAGCACCCAAGGAAGGACCATCCTTGCACTCGAGCTGTTTTCACACCCGCTCTGAGCCCTTCTCTACCCCTGCAAAAAGAGGAGTGGGTGAAGCAGAAGGGGGATCAGCAGCTCGTGCAGGGCAGGAGGAGCCAGTGTCCCAGGCAGCTTCACGAGCAGCTTGAAGGAAACAAGAACAGCTCGTGTGAACGGAGAGCAGCGCCAGGCACGGAAAGGGGAGGAGGTCAGGGCTGGCTGCAGCTTCTGTGGAGCTGAGTATGGTCCAGAGCAAGGACCGTGAGCAGGACTCACGCAGGGACTGTGCTGGGCTAAGGGTGCATGGAAGAGGGAGGTGACACTCAGAAGCCAGCCCTGTTATCGGGGTGAAGCCAGGGTTTGGAGACAGAGCTCCTAAGAAAGAATGCGGAGGAGACCTGCGGCAGGTCAGAACCGAAGGGAAAAAATTACTAGTAAAACCACTGTGACGGGTGAGCATAGGAAACGGGGCACGTGTAGCCGGGAGGCTGCGCTGGGAGAGGCAGCGGCCAAATTTCCCATGCGCCGGCAAGCAGCGTTTCAAAAAGCCTTGGAAAGCCAAGAAAGTTGGAGGGAGTCAGTGTGTCTGGTCTCGCTCACTCTAAATGATACCAGTTCTGCCCTGGTCTATACGCGGCTGCATTGCGGACAAGCCAAGCTCTACCACACAGTACAAGGAGCGCAATAAAATGTGCCCGGAGCTGCTCTCCCACCCATCAGCCAAAAGTCCCATGGGAATTTGGATGCAATAGGAGGGACAATGTGGAACATGGGAGATGGAAAATCGAGAGGATAATGAAAACCAAGCAGAAACCGGACGTAAAGAAGATATTAGCGCTAAATGTCCGTACATTTATGGGAGGGTCGTTAATCCTCACAGCGTAGCTCGGAGCAAGACCCACGGGGCTGCTGCCCCGTGATTGGGGTTGCAGTGCCCCTCAAGCACCAAGGGGCTGGGGTGGCTGTTGGACTGAGCAGGTATCGCTGGGATGTAACTCCCGGAATAATAATAATTAATTCCTGTGTCTGCACCCTGGAGCTTTCAGTTCCATAATACGCTGCGTCTCGGTGCATATACATTGCATCATATATACACAAGCAACAGAGAGAAAGGAATCTGTAAATAGCCTAAATATTTAGTGAAAAAATGACAAAACCATGTGAAGTTCTGCCCAGCAAGTAGTTTGTCCCCCACCCCAGGACATCGGAGCAACTGCCCGTCCCCTGTTCACTCCCTGTGCTGAGCGGCGTGGCCCAAGTTTCGCCTCAGCCACCCGGTGCGTCCCCGAGGGCCACGGGCACCGCGTCGCTCCGCGGCTCGGGCAAGGGGGTAGTGAGGGACACGGGATCGCGTCCTCCCGCAAAAAGACCTCGTTAATGTAGCGTTGCCCACGAGGCGCCGCAGCGAAGCCCCTTACCCCTGAACGCAGAGGATCATGTCACTCCTGGACCAGGGGAAAAGCATGAAGTCTGCGCGGCCGTGGAGAAGCGCTGCCTCCTCTGCTGCTCCCGCTCGTCCTCGCAGCCTTTTCCCGCTGCTTCTCCCTGGAACTCGCTGCCGCGGGCAGGGGTCGGAGCAGCCGCTGAGGAAACACGGCCGGTTTGTTCTGCTTTCCAGCAAACGGGGTGCGGGGGGAAAAAAGTTAAATATAACCCCAGAAAAGGGAAACTGCATAAACGTAGAAGGGGAACTGGTCTTGCAGCGAGATGGTCTCTTCGAGAGAAAATATATATATATATATATGTATATATATATTCAGAGCAGTCCGAGGTAATAATAAATAGCAATAAATAACGTCCCCCCCGGAGGAGAGAGCCGGGCGCGGCGTGTGCGGCCGCTGCCTCACGAGCACTGAAGCTGCGAGGGGGAAGGAAGAAAGAGAAGAGAAAAAAAAAAAAAAAAAGAAAAAAAAAAAAAAAAAGCCACCACCTACTAAGTAATCTTTTGTTTGCCCCTTTTAATCTGTTCCAGGAAGCGAGGGATTCCTGGAATCGTATTGTAGTCACGGCGCTGCGCCGGTATCAGCCCCACACAGGCAGCGAAAAAAAAATAAATAAAAAAAAATAAAAAAAGAGCAGTATAAATAGACGGGGCCGCCCGGGCGCTGCCAGCGCGGCCGGCTGCCCCCCCCGCCCCGCGCCGCGCCG